>PVJI01023296.1:0-23813 GCA_004026765.1 Micronycteris hirsuta
GTCTTTTCAGTTAAATCTTACCAATCATGTAAGAGCTAATTCATCAGAGAGGCACAAGCAAAACACTCAGGAATTAGAGGAGGGAAAGATCATTTGTGCTACCTGGACCAAGGTTAATCCTGGTAGAGGAGAAAGGATTTGAACCTGGTCCTGAAATCTGGAAATGTTTTTCAACACTCACCTGACAATAGTTTTTATTGATTTTAGAAAGAGAGGAAGAGGGGGTGGGAAGGGGGGGGGAGAGAGAGAGAGAGAGAGAGACAATGTGAGAGAGAAACATCAATTGGTTGCCTCCCATATGAGTCCTGACCAGGTATAGAATCCACAAACTAGGTATGTGCCCTGACTGGGAATTGAACTTGCAACATTTTGGTGTATGGGATGACACTCAAACCAGTGGAGCCACCTGGCCAGGGCTAGCTGAGTGAAATTTTGACACCAGACATCTAATAAAAAAAGTAAATGGTATAGAGAAAGAACTTTGCACATTTTATAATTGAAATTGTGCTGGTTACCCATTTAGAAAACATGCATACTCTCAAACAGTACATTGTGTAGTGCAGGTATAGTGCAACAATATTTGACTTGAGTTACTTGCCTTTTCATTGTTGTGAATTCTCCCAAGTGTTTAAAATCTTAGAATATTGTCGAATTGTGAATTCATTTTACCGTGCCTGCCATTATCTAAACTAGAGCACGTTTACTCTTACTTTCATGAGTTAACAACAAAAACAACTATTTAACACATATCTGACTTTAGGCGAGTATTTTAACTTGCTCTGCACATGAACAGACTTTTTTCTCACTCATGTGGACAGCTTGAAGGAATACCCTTATGATTGACATCTTTAATTTTCACCCTCACCACCTTTTAACCCCAACCAAACCAGGATTATTGCATAAGGTTGTGCCTGTTTAGGCCACTCTTGGAGGGAGAAAGTGGGACTGAGCAAACAATGTGCCCTGACACTTGACTGAGCCAAAGGACGATAGGGCATTTTTTTTTCTAATTTTCAAGAGTATTTTTATGGGCTAGTGGTGGCCCTGTCTCATCTCCATCACAAACCCTTCTGAATGTGTTCCCTTGGATATCTCTCTGAAACTGCAGTCTTTCTTGGCCTCAGCCAGTCTCCTGGGTGCTGGTGCTACATTATTATCTTCCAGAAACTCATGGACCATGCCTTTGCCTGGGCTACTGATATAGCTTGTTTTAACCTCATTTCCATGTAAAACAAGTCCTTCCCAGTTTTGATGGGGTTTGCCATTTTTTGGCATTTTTCTAGCCTTTCATTGTTAAAGAGTCACTTTCTATGCCCACTGATTCCACTCAGAGCACCCTCTCCCTCACTGCTTAGTTCTTCAACTTTGCTTAATGATGCATTCCTAAATTTCCATCATGGAACACAAACTATAGGAATTCGGGCTTGAAGCTTAACTTTTCTGAACTTGTTTTCTCATCTGAAAAACTGAAAGTAAATGATAATAAAATTATTCAGCATAGTACCTAATAAAGAGCTGTTGCTTATCAAAATAGTAGTTTCCTTTTACTTCATGTTGAAGAAATAAAACTGTAACCCAGTTTTTTTTTTTTTTGCCATTTTTCTTACTATTTCAGTTCTGTGTAGACCTTAATGCAAGGTCAACCATAAACTTGGCTATCAATCAAATTTCACATGACACCAGGTACATCATTGTTTTCCCAACTTTGCAAAAGTGTTATGGCATTATAGTAGATTGGGATAGTGCTCAGCAAAAATTTACTCACCTCTTCCTGACCGTTTTCCCTTTCCTGATGACTTGGCTTGCCCATATAACTTCCATGTGTCGAAGTGACAGGTGGCTTTTTCCTAGAAGAGTCCTTTTAATATGCTCCTTCAGAACAGCATGCTTAGCTAACAGCTCAGCTACTTCTTCAGCCTGGGTCCCAGCATGACACAGTGCAAATCTGAACTCAAGCCTAGCTGATACCAAGAAGTGAACGAGGGCCAGCAGAGCCATAGCCAATACTCATGAGTAAGAAATAATTGTTTATCATTTAAACCACTGAGATTTTGAAAGTGTTTACTGTCTCAGCAAGAAGCTGACTAATACAAAAATTATAAGCAGAGGGTCCCAGGATGTAGCTCCTGGCCACTTCATTTATACAGTTCCCAGGACAAATACTCTTTTCTATTCCTGGATTCTACATCCCTTCCCTCCCCTAACCATTCCATAGTAGCTCAATGGTGGCCCCTCATTGATCTCTTTTATTGTGTTTTCTTCCTGCCAGTGAAACTGGCAACAGACTTGTCAGTCCTATTACGTGTATTCCACTTTCAATGTACTTACTCAAGTACATTATTATCAAGAAATTGGGCCTTTCTCCACAATTACTTCATCAGCTGCAAGGAAAAAAGATTCACTATATGTTACAGTAGATGAGTGCTTTTATCCTGTAATCTTTTCTGATACATAATTGAGTCTTGGTCAAGTTTAGGCAATTACTTTCTTGCTTTAAAAAAAAAACACCAACAACCTGATAATTCTTTGTACTAGTTTTTTTTTATTGTTGCCATAACAAATGACCACAAACACAGTGGCTTAAAACAGCACACTTTTTAAAAATTTATTTTAGAGTTCTGAAGTTCAGGAATCCAAAATGGGTCTCACACGACCGAAACCAAGATGCCAGCAAAATGGGTTTCCTTTTGGAGGCTCCAAGGAAGAATATGTTTTCTTGCCTTTTTCTAGCTTGTTTGCTGACCACAATCTTTGGCTTTGGACTACCAGAAATTGAATTACTCTGACCTCTGTGCCTATCCACACATCTCTTCCTCTGATGCTTCTGCCTGCCCTTTGCACACATAAGGGCCGTTGTGTTTTCACTAGGTCCACCTTGAAAATTCAAGTAATATTCCCATTCAACACCTTACCCCAGTCATCTCTTACCCCTTTGTCCTAATACATATCTTGTGAACAGGTACTTTTAGGTGAGAGGTGATAGCTTATTATAATTTTGATTTGCATTTCCCTTGTGCTTAGTGATGTTGAACACTTTAGGTACCTGTTGGACATGTGTATGTCTTCTTAAAACTGTCTATTCGGTTCCTCTGCCCATTTTAAAACTGGGTTGTTATCTCTTTTGCTCTTGATTTGTATGAGTTATTTTTTTATATTGGCTATTAACCCCTTATCAGATATATGATTTGCAAATGTATTGTCCCCTTTCATAGGTTTCCTTTGCATTTTGTTGATTGCTTCTTTTACTATGCAGAAGATTTTTTGTTTGATGTAGTCTCACTTTATTGATTTCCCTGAATACCTGAAATAGCAAGGCTAGTGACCTATTATCATTTTATTGTGTATGTCATTTTTGTTGCCTATGACTGAGATGACTTTAATTTGGTTAAATAGATTTGAATTTGGTGATTCCTTATAGTAATAAATTTATCATTCACTGAGCTATCATGTTATTGAATATGCTCTCTTCATATGATCATTAAAATTTCTCTCTAGACATAGTTATTACTTATAAATGATTACAGTGTTTTTAAATCTAGAGCATTTTACTGACAGAGTTAATTATGATACATTCTTATTTTATTTATTCCTATTTCAATGATTGATAATTACGACCATTTTGTTTAGTTCCAATAGCTAAGAAACTTTTTTCTACAAAATCTTTCTTCTATTGATTTATTTTTGCTTTTCTCCTGATTAATACATTATTATAAGGTAATAGGAATTTGGAAGATTTTTGTCCTGGATAGGAATTTAAGGCATTTGTAAGATATTTGAAAAAAAAATTCTTGCCTTTTCTTTACAACAAAATCTATAGTTCTATGAAATCTTTTTTTATTGTCAGTTTCCTTATGTAATTGTTCACCATCCTGTGGACAACCTAAATACTGGCCCACTTTGTAAGACTGGATTCTATGTAGCATATGTACAGATGGAAAGTGATCTGAGATATTCTGGGGCAATGTGTGTTTTCCATTAGTGTGTACCAGTTTAGATTATATAGGATAAAAATGCTTAATCTTTCTTTTGTTTTGTCTTTATAGGCTGATACTGTAAATATGTGCCCTTATCTTAGATACAACATATTGTTTTTATTACAAAATTTATTATTCAGGAACTGAGGATGAAGATCAAACTTACATAAACGTAAGCAACAATTGTTTAATGAGTCAGAACTAGCTAGGGAGAGGAGGAGAACCAGTAGATAGGAGAGTAATGAGAAGAACAAGGGGACTGATGAGAGACACAGAAGGGGTGAGGGGAGAAATAATGTGGAGGGATGGGGTGGTGGGGAGTTAATCCAGGGATGGGGAATACCTCATAGGCAGACAAAAGAAATAACAAAGGGGGGGAAAAAAGGAAGATCTGTGCAAAGTGGCAACTAAACAAAATTGAAATGGAAAAGGGCATTAAAAATATGTCCAAAAAAAGGGAGAAAAGAAAGATGGGATTAAAAATGAGTTGAGAAAGAATAGATATGGTGTTTTATTTTGTAATGTGTGTCAGCTATATAGAAGTACCACCTCCCTGATTTTAGCTGGAAGATTCCAAGAAAGTGCCCCACAGATGTTACTTCCTGATTACTATGATCAATGTATAGACCTAGATTACATATGTATGTGTGTTGATTGATTTTCTCCTTTTTCATTTTTGTATTTAGTGTTCTCGTAACACAGGGAAATAGTGAGTGGAGCTGTGCTTCTTTTACTGGGAATTATTATTTCACTTGGAATTTTGTTGGAGTATTCAACCAGCAGGGATGTGCAAGTGGAATCTAGGACACCTGATTGCTTTGAAAAATTAAGGTAATTGAGGATGTTAGAAAATAATGTTAACCAATGAACACTTTAGATGTCCATTATTTGCAGAGAGAAGTCAGATATTCTGGCCAACAAATATTTATTGAGTTCCTATAATATGTTCGATAATTTTTTTTTTAGTTAACAGGAGAGGTTACAGATTGAAAATCTCATTCTTCTTCTTTAAGGAATAATGGGTTAGCTTAAATGCATCTCCATGCCTTGTGTGATCGGCAGAATTATAAACTGACCTGCAGTGACCCATGTCTTGAGTGTGGATACAACCTGTGAATATTGTGAAATACCTTCTATTATATATTATCTTAAATGACAAAAGGGAGATTATCTGGACCTTATCTAATCCCATGAGTCTTTTAAATCTAGATCTAGAAAGTCAGGCGGAAGTCAGAGATGCAAGTACAGGAGATATCTGAAGACAGGAGAAATCTCCTGCCGGCTTTGAAGATGAAGGGCACGATGTGGCAAAAACACGTAAGTGGTTTATAGGAGCTGAGGTCATCCCCTAACCAAGAGCCAGCAAGAAAAAGGAGACCTTAGTTTTGCAGACCTAAACCACCGAGTTCTTCCCACTTTGCTCTGAGCTTGTAAGAAATCTCATCTGAGGACCAGATGAGAATGTAGCCTGTGGTTATTTGATTTGAATCCCAGAGCAGAGAGGATATAGAAGTAGACTATTATAAGGTTCTTACTCTACATGTGAAATGGTATGATATTATTGAAAGATACACTGTGATAAGGGGTGTGTGTGTTTGTTAAATCCAAGAGCAATCACAAAATTAAAAATAAAATAGACGTAACCAAAAGTCAATGGAGATGAATGGAACCTGACCATTAAAAAAATATATGCAATTGTTCCAAAAGAAGGTAGGAAAAAAGGAAAAGACAAAAAAAGTGGGAATAAATAGAAAGCAAGTAATACATGGTAGATATAAATTCAAACATATCAATAATTAATTAAAGGTAAATAATCAAAACATTTCAATTAAGAGGCAGAAAATATCAGTATCAGATATAAATAGCAAGGTTGAATTCTACACTGTCTATAAGGCACCACTTTAAAACAAGGACAAAAGGTCATTAAAATAAAATAAATGAAATGCCATATAAACGCTAATCAAAATTTTAGATTAGCTATATTAATATTAGATGAGGTAGATTCATAACAAAAATATTTTCAAGGAAAAAGCAGGACATTGCAATAATGACATAGCGTTCATCTAATGAAGAAGATATCCAACCCTAAAAGTGTATGTATATATATAGTAACAGAGTTTCAAAATACGTTAAATAAAACAGATACAACCAAAAGGAGAGAAAAATAAATAATTATAGTTTCAAATTTCAACACTGTTCTCAGTAATTTATAAAACAAGAAGACAAACACTTCAGCAAGGATGCAGAACACTATCACCTACATTGACACAATTGACGTTTATAGAACACCTGCAACAGCAGGATACGCTTTTTAGGATACACTTTTTTTTCCAAGTGCACCCAGAACATTCATTCAGATAAACCATATTCTGGGACATAATTCAAATCTTAACAGATTTACAAAGATTGAATATGGAAACTATATTCTTTGGCAATAAAACTTGAAATCAATAAAAATATACCTGAAAATCTCTTGATATTTGGAAATTAAGCAACAAACTTCTAATTTACCGTATGTCAAAGGAACTACAAGGTAAATTAGAAAGTATATTAAATTAAAATAAAATAAATAGAGAGCTTATCATAATTTTTGGGATGCTTCTTTTAGAGCCGCTTTAGCCCTGGCTGGTGTAGCTCAGTGGATTGAGTGTGGGCTGTGAACCAAAGGGTTGCTGGTTCAATTCCCAGTCAGGGCACATGCCTGATGCAACCACACACTGATGTTTCTCCCCATCTCTTTCTCCCTCCATTCCCTTCTGTCTAAAAATAAATAAATAAAATCTTTAAAAGTAAGTAAATAAAAATAAAGCAGATATAGCAGGACAGCTAACGGTGGTTAGAGGGAAAGTTATGCTGTCCTTGCCTATGTTAAAAGAAGAATTATTTCAAATGAGTAATTTAAGATTCTACCTTAACAAACTAGGGGGAAAAACAGAAAGAGAGCCTAAAGAAGGAAATGAAGAGTGGAAATCAATGAAATAGCAACAAAAGTCAGTGAACCTAAAATTACTCAACTTACAGCCAGCATGGTCAAGAAAATGGAAGATGCAAGTTACAACTCTCAGGGTGGGCAGGGGAGAGCGACGGGGGACAATGGGGACAACTGCAGCTGAACAACAACACAAAACAAAACACGGCAGGAAGAAAGAGATGAGTAAGGAGCCAACATTACAGATCACACAGATATCAAATGGATTACAGCAGAATGATATCAATAACTTTATTCACATAAATTTAATTACATAGGTGAAGTCTACAAACATCTTAATAGTATAAACTATTAAAGCTCAAGAAGAAGAAATATATAACATAAATAGACATTTGAATATTAAAGATACATAGCTAGCCCTGGCTGGTGTAGCTCAGTGGATTGAGCATGGGCTGGGAACCAGAGGGTCCTAGTTCGATTCCCCGTCAGGGCACATGCCTGGGTTGCAGGCCGGGTCCCCAGTGAAGGCCATGTGAGAGGCAACCATACATTGCTGTTTCTCTCCCTCTCTGTCACCCTCCCTTCCACTCTCTCTGAAATAAAATAAATAAAATCTTTAAAAAAAAAAAAAAGATACATAGCTAAATGTTCTTCCACAATGAAAATTTTAGATTCAGATGGCTTCATTTATTCAATATAGTACTAGAAGTTCTACCAGTGTGACAAAGGCAAGAAAAGGAAATAAAAGGCACAAAGATTGGAAAGGAAAAAATTAAATTGTCCCTATATGCAGATGTCATAATTATATACATATAAATTATGAATAAATCTACAAAAAACTGCTAGAACTAACGAATGAATTTGTCAAGGTTGCAAAATATAACACAAGCATACAGAAATCAATAGTATTTCTATATACTAGCAATGAATAAGCGGACACCAAAATTAAAAATACTATATCATAGGTGAATACTTAACACAACATGTACACAATTTATATACTGAAAACTACAAAATGCTGATGAGAGAACTAAATCCTCAATAAATAGAGAAACATGTTTGTAGATTAGAAGACTAAACATATTAAAGATGACAATTCTGCTGAGGTTGAGGCAGAGTTAATACAATCTTAACATCTCAGCAGGATTTTTTTGTAGATATAGGCAAAATTCTAAAATTTATATGGAAAGGTAAATGAACAGGAAGAGTTAAAGCAATTTTGAAAAAGAATAACATGGGAAGAATATACTACCTGATTAAAAGACTTACACTATAAGTCTTTTATATTAGCTACAGTAATCAGGACAGTGTGGTATATTGGGAGAGGGACAGACATGTGGAATAGAAGAGAGAATGCAGAAGTAGACCCACACAAACACGCCTGACTTTTGACAAAGTTGTAAAAGCAGTTCAATGGAGGAAAGAGAATCCATTCAAAAATGCAGCTGGAGCAACTGGATGTCCACAGGCAAATCAAACAAACAAACAGAAACCTTGACCTAAGTTTCATACTTTATATGAAAGTAAACTCAAAATAGATCACGGACTGAAATATAAGATGTATAACACTTTTAGGGGAAAAAAACAAAACAGGAGAAAATCTTCGGATTCTAGGTTGAGGCAAAGAGCCCTTAGACATAACACCAATAGCATGGACTATAAAGGGAAAAACTGATAAATTATACTTCATAAAATTTAAAACTTTTGCTCTGTGAAAGGCCCTGCTACAAATAGGAAGAAAATATTTGCAAACTAAATATCTGACAAAACACTAGTAGTATCTGGAACATATACAGAGCTCCCAAAACTCAACAGTAAAAAGAAAAGAAAAAAAGAAAAGAAAAAAGCAGTCACGTTAGAAAAAGGACAAAACACATGAAGAGACAGTCACCAAAGAGGGCATACAGATGGCAATAAGCACATGAAAAGATTTTCAACGTCATTAGGTAAATGAAAATTAAAACTGCACTGTGACACCACTGTATATCAGAATGGCAAAAATGAAGCAGAGTCAATGTCAAATGCTGGTTAGGACACAGAGAAACTGGGTCACTCACACATTGCTAAGGGGAATATAAAATGGTACAGCCACAGAATAATTGGGCAGTTCCTTTAAATGCTAAACATGTAACTACTACACAATCAGCAATTGCATTCCCCGGCTTTTATCCCAGCGGAATGAAAACTTATGTTCACAAAAAATACTGCACACTAATGTTCATTGGAGTTTCATTTGTAGTATCTCCACACTGGAAACAACCTAGATGTCCTTTAAGGGGTGAATGGTTGAACAAATTGTGATATGCCCATACCATGAAATCCTACTCAACAGTAAAAGGAACAGACTATTGATACACGCCACAGTCTGGATGAACTTCCAGAGAATTATGCCGAGTGAAAAAGCCAGTCCTCAAGGTTTACCTACAGTATGATTCCATTTAAACCCTATTCTTTAAATGTAACACTTCACAAATGATGAACAGATTAGAAGTTGCAAGGAGTTGAAGTGGTGGGAGGTGGGAAGGGAGACTTCTATAAAAAGCTACACGGTATCCTTGTGATGGTAAAAATGTTCTGTATTTTAACCGTATCAATGGTGATATCCTGGTCATTAAAGTATAGTTTTGTGTGGAAACCAAGGGCAAGTTATATTTATATTACTTCTTACAATCACATGTAAAATGACAATAATTTAAAAATAAAAAAGTTGAGTTAAAATTATATACTTATAAAAATAATTACAAGAGCAAAATGCACTCCTCTGAACGTCTAGGTACTTAAAAAGTTTACTTTTTTTCCCACCTAATATAAATTTAAAGAGCTTCACTTAATGATTTTATGTCTTTGAAACTTCTAATTATCCCATACGGGTGTAGAGCCAGGCTCTGTTCTTTGTGTGCAACGTTGGTATTTCCCCAGAGACATGCAAATTGTTAGTAAAAATAGATTTTTGGATGTATTTATTTTTCTAAACAATAGGTGGCATCTGAGGTTCACAAATAAAATTGATGATTCCTGCTCTGATATCAGGAAATGTAACTGTATTTTAAAAATTAGTTTAAACTTAATTTATATACATAATACTCCTCATAGTTTATAATATGTTTCTAAGTATTGGTTAACCGACTTAAAGAATAAGAATTTTTTTTATAAAATTAACATTGGGAATTTGCTACTTTTTGAAAATGTGAAAATAGCCTGCAGATTTCATAATGCAATTTTATGTCCCTTTGAATACCTTGCAATTACAATACATGCACGAGAGTGCTTTTTCTCTCAAATCATACTGGGAGTTTTAACTAAAATCTAGCAAATTCTTATGCATATCAAATGTTAACCTCCCTAATGTTAGTTAATATTATTTAGATATGTAGAAAAATCTAATAGAAGTATTCAGTATATAACCGTGACTTTATTTTCTAATAATATTTGTATTATTTGGAAATTTAGCATTCTAAGTCCATAAACTTTGATCCCTGTTTTATATCTTGGGCACCAAGTATTTTCTTGTTGCCTTCCTTTAGGATTTGAAACTTATTCTGAGGTAACACCCTAGGTGAGACTAATCGCTTCCTATTGCTTTTAGTTGTCCAGTATTTATTGGCTACTCTACTCAAGTTAAAAAAAAAAAAAAAGGCCTTGCCCTGCCCAGGTGGCTGAGTTGGTTAGAACATTGTCCCTTACACCAACATGTTGTGGGTTCAATTCCAGGTCAGGGCACACTCTTAAGTTTATGAGTTCAATCCCTGCCCTGTCGGGGCACAAAGGGTGGCAGCCCGTTGATGTTTCTCTCTCACACTAATGGTTTTCTCTCTCTAAAATCAATAAATATGCCCTTGGGTGAAGATTTTAAAAAATTGCCTAGAACCTTCTGTGCTATTTCTCCACTTGTAGACTCACATATATATTCAGAGTTGTTAATTTTATTTCTTTCCAGGAACCACTAGGCTATATTTTTCTGAATATATATTTTATGTTGTCATTCTTTCATGGTGATTGCCACACAGTACCCTGCAGGGAGGCCCCGAAGAAAGTCACCTTCCAGCTTTGCCGTGATCATCTGGGTCCTGGCCTTCAGCCTCTATCCCCCAGGCTAATAGGATAAAAACCTAAACCTGACTCCATGAGTCGTGGGAACAGTTCCAGGCTTTTCGCTGAGAGACTCCATTTGAATTCATGCCCTGCCATTTTTGAGCTTTGAAACCATGGTTAAATTTCCAAATCTACCAAAGATTCAGTTTCATCTACAACATGATCTGGTGTGAGAATTAAGTTTGATAATATATGTGTAAGATAGTCTACAACAGGGGCCTTATTCATTTAAAAACCTTTTGGTGTGCATTAGAAAATAGAATTTAAAAAATAAATTGAATTTATAAATTCAAGTCCTTGTTAGAAGAGTATTAAATATAAATTTTCAATAATACCTAGCTAGCAGCTGTCAGCTGTAGGAAATTAGTGAAAAAATGGAATAAACAAGAAGATGAAAGAAAAATTTTTTCTCATTACATTTTGGAAGTTCATGTTCAGGGTAGAAATGTTCTGTATTGTCACAGTCTCACCCACCTCCATCAAAATATTGCTCTAAGATCTTTGAGCCAGGAGTTTGGAAAAGCAGAGGTCCTCATGAAGACGGCATATTTTCCCTAAGAAGAGAAGACAGACTTCAGGAGAGACTGCCGTGCTGGAAAGGCTTTGGCACTCTGCAAGGAGTGCTGGGGGAGAGGGACTACCAATTCTGAACGAAGGAGACGAATGCATGGCTTAAAAACCGAATGAAAGGCATCATCTCACAGCAATATACTATCATATCACAGTCACATAATGTCTGGTGTTTAATCGTTTTTGTGGGAGCAGATGAGCATATTCATCCCCGAGAGGACAGCGCTTTGAGTGGTGGCGCTTTATATTTCAGTGTCTCTGAGAGTGTCACGCACTAAAGTATAGAATCTGATATGTAACAGATAGTAAGTAAAGGCATACTGCCTTTTCCGTCTTAAGAAAAATAATTCTTAAACTGTGTATGTAGATTACAAAGTGGTTTTTATTTAACCCTGAAGTTAGATTTTGTTTCACTTTTTACTTTTGTGCTCTTTAGGGATTAGCAAAATCTCTTTAACCCAGAATCGTTTATTTTCTATAAATTTTATGTATTATAATGGGAAGATGGGGGTGCTTTTAACTATATTTTCTACTTGAGATGGCTGGTATCTTTGAAATGTGCAGTGTGGAGCAAAAGTAGGTTTGCAGTTGTGAATATGCAGAACACAGAGTTTATTGTATTATTATTTATTAATTATTGTATTATTTTCCACGTGAACAACTGTACATCTACTTTTGTCTCACCTTGTATTTGTAGTTACCAATTTAGCTAATGAGACCAATATCTTGCTAAAGACCTGCATACAGGTATGGGCAAAAGTAGGTTTATAGTTGTTTGTAATAAATAATATAATCATTAATAATTAAATAATACAAGAATAAATAAACTCTGTTTCACATACAACTGTAACCCTACTTTTGCCTATCCTTGCATAATACCATGTAAATGGGGAAAAAAATCCTGTAGCAGTGGAGGTAAGATAATCACTTATTTGAACAGTCTGAAAATTTACTATGAATTGACTTATATAGGATACTCAGGATAAATTTAGGTGCTTCAAGGAATCATGTGTCAACACTTTCCCTTTCACTCCAAAGATTATACTGTCTATAAATTATCAAAGGCATATATAAATGATTTAATGATATAGCTAATTATTTTCTGTAAGCTACGTGAACTTATTTTAAGTGTGACTTCCATACAGAAGGGGTTGTGTAACTCTTCCGGTGTACCACAGCTATGACAAACTCTGCACCAGGCAGAACATGATTAAATATTGAATAGTACATGGATTTCTTGTAGTGTGGTTCTTTTCACTTGATTTACTCTGCCAGCACTGTATTATAATTAACCGGTCATATCGAATTAAACCTGCTGAATTCAGAGTGAACGTGTCCTTTGTATTCTCTGCTGAAATGTTCATCCACAAACTGTGAAAACATTCTATCGATATTCAGTTCCCTGCCCCGTGAGAAGCAAAGCCCTTCCCCGGCGCACACACACTCATGGGAGAGGAGGGGAAGAGGAGGGCAATGTCACTGCCCGGCACTTCTATTTACGAAAACCTAGTTCCCATCTTCTCTGCACTGGGCGGAACGCAGCAGCAGGCTGCACAAACACCCGCTGATCACTTATCTGCGAACATGAGTCTATCTGTATAGATGACTTCCATGGACAAATTTAAGAAGAGAGAAATATATTTACATGTTTTTTGCCCTCATATAATATTTCTTTTTGCTTGGCAACACTGCTGAGCTCAGCATAACCTGTTGGTGCTGGAAAATGTCTAGTAAGTCGCCAGGCCTGCTACATATTGAAAAGAACACAGTGAGGTGACAAACACATCAGCAGTGGGAATGACTGCTCATCCAAAATGATCTAGTGCTAAGATTAGTATAACTTTTTGTCTTAGTAAACGTTCCATATTGTAGAAAGTCTTCAGCACATCTTGTTATTCATGGTCCTGATTTATCTTAGTAACATTAAAAGCTAATGCTTTAATTCCTAAACTGTAGCGACTGGAATGTTTTTGGTGGTGGGTGACAGTGAGGTACCTCCCTGATTGGTCCTCTTCTGATAAGTTTGTAGAGAATTTCATCTACTCTCTGTAGATGTCTAGCTGGAGTCTAGCTGGAGAAGACTAAATTATAACATGAGTAGAATGATAAATATGTGTAACATGTAGAATATCTATTATAACAATAAGAGTCACAGAAAGAATACAATCAAACTCAGATGATATAAGACTTTCATGAATATAGAATTTAAGGAACTATGGCAAGATTAAGGAAATCAACAAAGAAGTTGAGGACTTTAGAGACTAGAGATACTTTTCCTAGACCAGCGAGGGCTGGAGTCTGTAGACAAAGAATGCAGGACAGAAACGCCAAGAAACACTCTTAAAGGAGATGGGGGATGAGTAATACACGATTTCTTTCTCCTAGCATCTCCAATTTACTGATCATTCCAACTGGCTGTATACAAATGGGAGCCATTTGGCAAGATGCAGTCCACAGGGGCAGCATCTTGAGTACAGAGCAGGGCACAAAGATGGGCTAAGAATGAATGTGGGACAAAGAAAAGAGGCAAACTCTGACAAAGGTAAACTTTACTAGCCTTCTGTAATGGTTACTTATATGAATTTTCTACTTCGGACACGAAGTAGAGCCTTAGTTTTATGTCTTATTGATTTAACAATACAGCAGCTTCTGGACTACATTTCCCTTTGCATCTCTAATGTACCCAGAGATCGTGGAGCCCAGGAAAAACACGTCTTGACCTCTGTTCCTCAATGGAAGTCAGACAATTTGATGGTTAAGAAGGCTCAAAAAATACTAGCTTGCAGAGAAAAAAAAAGAAAAATGGAGTCTGGTGATCGAACAATAGACCCTCATTTAACAGGAAAATATAGGTTCTACTTACAACCACATAGCTGAGTTTTGGCAACTTTACTTCTCACCTCAATGCTTTGGAAATCTTTGCTGCAACGTTGGTTCTGGAACTGGAGAAAGCAGTCTGCCATGCTGTGTAGCAGGGGCAGTGCCTCTCCCCATGACTGTCCTGTTCTGAGCTTTGAGTTCCCAACTTGGTTTGGTATGGTGACCAATGGGAAAGCTGTATCACCAGCCACCAGAATATTTTATATCTCAGGCAACATGATACTTTCCCTTCCTCTATTGAATGCAACACAGAATATTTATTCTTTTCATATCTCAGGGGCAATAATGTAGAGTTGTTACTTATTAGCCACAGTCACAGTGATCTTGAAAGTAGCACTACCTTTGTCACCTTTGATGTAGTAGGTTTCCAGCTTCACTTGGCAACAGTTTCTGTAGAGTGGGAATAAAGAAGATGACAGTGGATCTCCGGATTCTGCTCTGGAGCTCACTTATCACTATTGTGGGACAGTGAAATCTGTTCTTCCTGATTAGCAAGAGCACACACATTATTGGGGTTCCATGACAAAGACTGAACTTCCCATAGTCTAGCTGGTGGGTAATTGAACGCAGATTTGAATATTGATGTGACTATATCTGCATTCACCACCTGGTGGAGCTCATACACTGAAGTTATAGCTCATATACTGAAATTATAAATAAATGAACTATGTAAGGGGACAATCTATTAAAATATTAATTTGAGTATGTGTTTTCTCTATAATATTCTTTTCTGTCCAGTTTAAATAGATCACTAGGCTTGGTGGTGTCTTGCCTCAGGAATTGGGGAAGACTGAAAGCAGAAAGACCACAAAGGCTCTTCTCTTCTTTAACAAAGCAAAGATGGGTAGTCTTTTCAATAAATGGTGCAGGAAACACTGGACTTGAAGAGAATAAGGCTTTGAAGAGGAATTACTAGAGAAGGCTATTCAGCACAGAGAGATAGGGAAGCTTTCCAGAGATCGGGAAGGAGGCAGAGATCTGTGGGTTCAGAAATGGTTCTTTTTTTAAAAATATATATTGGCACTGCAGAGAGGCAGTAGGCTCTTCCAATTCCCACAGTTCCTGGAGGTTCCCATGTCCTGCATACTGCATGGATGCAGCAGAGGCCAGGGAAGCAGGCCGACTGGGAGGATGCTTGTCAGTACAGATGGATTGCTAATGACCAAGGCTTGCCTACCCAGACCACTGCACACACTTGCAGTGAGGAAGGGGCCCCAAATGTAACTGGATTGAGTTTCTCAACAGCACAGTCAACAGAGGTCCAGACTTGTAACTAGTTTACACACAATTTGATATAATTGTTGTATTGCTGAGTGTGTGGACTGAGACTCCTTGTCCTTACCAATGATTCCTGTTACAAGGAGTTTTACTACCAATTTCCTTCAAGTCTTTTTGACTAGAATCTGGTTAAAAGTTTTAGCCAGTTTGGCTGGGGACACCAGTCATTGTGTTCAAGTTAAATTCCTCTTTTCCATCCATGTCCAAGAGTCTTCTTCCCTTTTTGCTCAATCCCTCCTCTCCCTACCCTCTTTCCTTAGCTGTCAGCCTGCTGTCTATCCGAGTCTGTCTCTGTTTTGCTTGTTCGTTCAGTTTGTCCATTAGAGTCTACAAATGAGTGAAGTCATATGGTATTTGCCTTTCTCTGACTGGCTTAGTGCACTTAGCATAGTGTTCTCCAGGTCCACCCATGCTGTTGCAAAGGGTAAACCTTTATTCTTTTTATGGCTGAGTAGTATTGCATTGTGTAAATATCCTGTACTTGTTTTATCCACTCATCTACTGGTGGGCACTTGGGCTACTTCCATCTCTTAGTGATTGTAAATAATGCTGCAATAAACATAGGGGTGCTTACGTTCTTTTGAATTAGTGTTTTGGGTTCCTTTGGATATATTCTCAGAAGCGGGATCAGTGGGTCAAAAGGCAGTATGCTGACTGCAGCAAGGAGGGGATATAAAGGGATTAAATGGTGATAGAAAAAAATTCAGTAAAAAATAAATTCCTCTTTTTTTTCCCCTACTTCAGGTCTCAGGAACCTTCGTGTGATTGTTTATGATCTTTGTTCTCAGTTTCTATGTATGCATCTGCTCAAAGATCTCTCTGAGGAAAGCCTTTATCTAGTGATACCTATGAAATCTTGCCTTCTAAATATGCTTTTGAAAAAAGCTTGGGATCTTCCCTACTTGTTTACTTGGTGTTCAGTCCCAGGATATATCCTAAGGTCCTCAAAAAATGGCTGCAGAACCAAGTATAAAGTCATTAAAACCACTTTTCTTTGGTTCAGGGGTCTCCTGGTCCCACATTGCACTCCACACCTCTCCTCTCATTGCTATAGAATCTTCCCCCATGACTCTTGACTGCATTTGCTTTGCATCTTGTTTGCATTTTCTCATTCATGGATTTGTATTTGAAAACACAATTCTAGATTTGTTTATATGAAGTGTAAGTTATAATGTGACCTGACTGCAAACTATATTAAAATGCTATAGTGATCAAGGGTCCCGGTTCGATTCCCAGTTGGGGCACATGTCTGGGTTGCAGGCCAGGTCCCCAATGAGGGCCATGTGAGAGGCAACCATACATTGCTCTTTATCCCTCCCTTCTCCTCTCTCTAAAAATAAATAAATAAAATCTTAAAAAGAAAAGCTATAGTGATCAAAAGAGAATGATATTGACACAAATATATATATATATGTATATATATATATATATATATATATATATTCATATTCAATGGAACAGAATGGAGGGCCTAGAAATAATTGCACACATATATGGTCAGTTAAATTTTGACAGAGGCAACAAGAATACACAAGGGGGAAAGGATAATCTCTTCAATAAATGGTGCTGGGAAAACTGGATATTCACATGCAAAAGAATGATATTATCTCCTATCTTACACCATATACAAAATAGATTAAAGATTTGAACATAAGAGTGAAACTATAAAAATCCTAGAAGAAATATGGAGGATAAACTTCTTGACGTTGTTCATAGGAATGATATTTTGGATTTGGCACCAAAGCACAAGCAACAAAAGCAATAATAAACAAGCGGAACTACCTCAACCTAAAAAGTTTCTGCTCAGCAAAGGAAACTGTTAACAAAATGAAAAGGTAACCTACGGAATGGGAGAAAATATATGCAAACCACACATTTGATAAGGGGTTAATATCCAAAATATAAGGGAAACATGGAAATTAATAGCAAAATCCAAATACCTAATTAAAAAAATGGGCAAAGGAACTGAATAGACATATTTCCAATGAGGACATAAAAGTATATTAAAGACTTGAGTATGATGTTGGCTGTAGGTTTCTCATGTATGGCCTTCATTTATTATGTTGAGGAATGCTCCCTCTGCTCCTACTTTGCTGGGTGTTTTCATCATAAATGGGTGCTGTACCTTATCAAATACTTTTTCTACATCTATTAATGTGATCACGTGGTTTTTGTTTTTCCTCTTGTTTATGTGATATATTACTACTATTGATTTGCAAACTTTGCATTCTATCCTTGCATTCCTGGGATGAATCCTACTTGATCAGGGTATATGGTCTTTTTAATGTATTGCTGGATGCAGTTTGCCAATATTTTTTTCACTGTTAGTGGGAATGTAGACTAGTGCAGCCACTGTGGAAAACAGTATGGAATTTCCTCAGAAAACTAAAAATGGAACTGCCTTTTGACCCAGCAATTCCATTGCTGGGAATATACCCTAAGAATCCTGAATCACCAATTCAAAAGACCCTATACACCCCAATGTTCATAGCAGCACGATTTACAATATCCAAGTGTTGGAGGCAACCTAAGTGCCCATCAGTAAATGAGTGGATCAGAAACACTGTGGTAACACTTTACATGAAGTGTAAAAACACTTTACATGAAGGAATGCTATGCAGCAGAAAAAAAGGAGTTCTTACTCTTTGCAATAGCATGGATGCATCTGGAGAGTATTATGCTAAGTGAAATAAGCCAGGTGGTGAAAGAAAAATGCCATATGATCTCACTTATAAGTGGAACCTAATCAACAAAACAAACCAGAAAGCAAAATACAACCAGAGACATTGAAATAAAGAACAAACTGACAGTAACCAGAGAGGAGAGGGGAGATGGATAATGGGGGGAAATAGGGGAAGGTCCATCAAGGAACATGTATAATGGACACATGGACAAAGCCAAAGGTGGTAGGTTTGAGGGTGGGAGGTAGGGATAGGTGGGGGGTGGGGGGTGGGGAGGTGAAAATGGAGACAACTGTACTTGAACAACAATAAAAAACAGAGGAAAAAAAAGATTCGATATCATTGATCATCAGAAAAATGCAAATCAAAACCACAATGAGATATCACCTTACACATTTTAGAATGCCTATTATCAAAAAGGCAATAGAGAACAAAGGTATGGAGAAATAGGAAACACCTGTATACTGTTAGTGGAAATGTAAATTTCAACTGCCACCATTTGAATTGGTTGTTATGTACTTGCATGCTACCATCTTCCTCAATTGTTTTATTGACACTAATAAATTACACAGGCTTTGAAATTTGAGTTTTCTTTCTGTAGAACAGGGTTTCTCAATGGCTGCACTACTGACACTTTGGGCCAGATAATTGTTTTTAGGAGGCTGTCCTGGGTATTGCAAGATGTCTGGTATCCTTGGCCTCTACCCATCATACATCAGTAAGATCCCCTCCCCGTAAACATGGCAACAAAAAATGTTTTTGGACATTGCCAGAAGTCCCATGTGGCAAAAATCGCCTTCAGTTAAGAGCTACAGTTCTAGGATAGTTCATAGTTTAATTTCTCTTTGGACATGTTATTAATATGCACAATGCACACTGAAAGTTTTGAATTTTCTTCTTTTTTTTGTTTGTATGAAGAGTCATTTAGAATTGGAAAATACATTGAGGCTGTTCTATATTACAACAATTTCTCTTAACTTACAGATATAAACCTTGGGGGAGGATCTTTTAAAAAGACAACCTTCAGATTAAACAGAAATGCATGCAAATGTAGTCTATACTTGTATATTTTAATGTGAATCTGTTCACATGAAAATTTATTATTATATCTGAAAACAGGCATTCAAATGAATATTGGAGCTTAGCTTAAAGAACAAAAACTAAAGAAATAGTGTTTAGTGTTTCAGTATCGCTACTCCAAAAAAAAAGGGGGAGCTAAAAATTGCAGAAAAACTCAAAATGCTAGTATTTTGAAGTAGTTTGTTTTAAATGCAAAGAAATCAGATTTTCTCAAACTATAATATTTTAAAACTTCTATCAAAACAGAATTTTCCTTTTTGGAGAAAATAAACTATATATTCAACACTCAATTTGCTAATAAAAACTAGTTATTCATAAGAAATTCCTAGAAGTCATACTATAAAAAAGTGCTCAAGTTATTTCCCCAAAGGCCTTTTTCAAAAGATAAGCAAGCTCAAATTTAAACCTTCTTTATGACTGTGTTAAGTACATCTATCACACTACTTTTTTTTTTTTGGCTGTAAAATCCCTTCTAATAGAAGCAGCAAAAATTAAACCTGTGCTCTGCATGCCAAGTCCTCCCAGTAAGAGTCTTCCTCTTTGGAGTCAGTGTGATGAGCTATGATTGCTGGTGGCCGCGATGGAGAGGAAGCAGGCGCAGAGCACTTCTGTGTCAGCTCATTCGAGGGGTTTTGAGCAATCATTTCTGTGTCGCAGTTCTTCGAACTTTTGCAGTGAATGAACAAAATCATTAAAAAAAACACCTCATTTTGAATTTTTTCTTTCTGACCCGTAATTCTAAAAGTTCTTTTCTTGTTTTGGAGGTTTAAAACTGGATTATTTTCCAGAGACTATATTTTCTCTATTCTATGAACAAACTTCTTTTGAGTAAAGCTTTTCTCTCAGCATATTGCTTTGAAATCCATCGATGTTACACAAATATTATAACTTTTTCCTTTTCTTTTTGATTAGTATTCCATTATCAAATATGCTACATTTTGTTTATCCATTTTCCTTTTAATTGATACTTGAGAAGTTTCCAGTTTTTCTTGTATCAAGAAAAAATAGTGGACTTCCAGTTTCCAGTTTGACAGTAAGGAGCTTAGAAGTCACTGTGCTGTCCTAACAAGTAAAAAGCTGAACACAGTGAAAAGGCAAGAATTCTTTTTGGCTCCTTAACAGAGGGGAGAACACAGGGCAAACCTCTGCTCTCCAAGTTCGAGGGACAGGTGAATTCAGGAAGTCATGGCTTATCAGATCAGAGATTGACAAGCAGAAACTGCCATAGGAACCAGTAGGAAAACCCACCAAATTGGCAGAAAAGTCTGAGTTAAAAATTCCAGAGGAACCCCCACAATACTGTGTACCTACCTCCTGGAGCTTTGTGGGATCCCCACAATATAGTGGAGAAAATGCCCTCATGCTTCTGGCAGAGACAGGTGAAAAGGAACCCTTTTGAAATAAAAGGCCTTTTTACAGCTTTTCCTTTTTCCTGGTACATCCTGTCCAACTATCAAGAAATAAATTACAAAGTATACCCAATTGCAAAGAACATATTTGAAGCAACAGAGCAAATATCAGAACAACATGGCAAGAATGTCAGAATTATCAGACCAGAAATTTAAAATAATTATGGTTAATATTCTAAGAACTCTAATGGATAGAGCAGAAAGCATGCAGGAACAAGTGGGCAATGTAAGCAGAGATGGAAATCCTAAGAAAAAATCAACAGTAAATGCTACATTTTCTTATAAAGATAATCCCTCATAGTTGACAGAAGTAATGGCTATTTAATAAATAGCACAAACAATAAAACTTTTAAAATTATGCTACTTGAGAAATAATTTTGTATAGAGAAGATAAACTGACTTATATATAGTTATTACCAGCATCTATTTTCTGACTTTGAAATCACATTCTTTTTTTTTCATAAGTTTGTAATGTAAGCAGCCAGCATTTATTTTCACCATTATGTTCTGAATGTCTATTCCCTTTGCTACCATTCATCATTCTCGACAGGAAAAGTATAGAACAACAATAAAAAATAAATAAATATACAAAGAAAGCATTTAAAAAGCAACAGTGACATACCTGTTTTAAGCTCTAAACTTAACTTAGAAAAATAACCTTTATATAGGGTGAGACTCTACTGTGCTGGAAGCAGTTTTCTCATGGCTTATTTTAAAGTTTATAGAGTGAAAGAAAACTCAATGGATGAATGGATGAATAAAATGTGATCTATATACTATGTACCATTGTTGTGCATATTGTATTTATTAATACATGCAATATATTATAAATAATAAATGTATTTATTAATGAACATTTATTTATTTTATGTTTATATATTAAATCATGCTGGGCAAGAGTTTGGCATGCGGGATATTTATTCAGGAATGCCATTGGGATCAACACCTGTATAAAATATACTAATAAATTTATATCCACACAATGTTATATTGTTCAGCAATGAATAAAAGGAAGTCCTTCAACTCACAATTACATGGATGGACCTTGAGGGCATTACACAATACCAAGTGGAAAAGTTGGACACAGACAAATACTATATGATCTCGCTTACACGTGGAATCTAAAAAAGCTGAATTCATAGAAACAGAGATAAGAATGTAGGTTGCCAAGGGCTGGGGTAGGAGAAATGAGATGTCTGTCAAAGGGTTCAAACATCCAGTTTAAAAATGAATAAGTTCTGGGGACCTAATATATAGCATGGTGACTGTAGTTAAAAATTTTGTTATATACATGAAAGTCATTAAGAGAGTAGATCTTAAATGTTCCCACCACACAAGAAAAAGTAATTATGTGAGTGATGAATGTGTTAACTAATCTTACTGTGCTAATCATTTTGCAAATATTTATGTATCAAGTAATTGCATTTTATGCCTTAAACTTACACAGTTTACATGTCAATTATATCTCAATGAAGCTTAAAAATAGTGTAGCTATGTCAGAACCTACATGTGGAAAAAATTAATCTTAAAAGTGGCCACTAGTTTTCTTGTAACTCTGCAGCTTGCCATATCTGGATAAATACTTTCTATTTTTCATTAAAATGGTATACTAGATGGTTCTGTCATGGTCAGCTGCTTTCATATGTACTTTGTTTTCATATGCTACTATAGTAAAGACTCATTAATTTGGGGTGTGGCTGGAATGATTCATTTTTTAGAATAAAGTTAAATGTGTCTATTATGAAATCATACAAAAAAGAACATTGTGATTTTAAGCATATGCAGGTATATTTAAGGGTAAAATGATTCTAGTAAGAAATCTCAGTGGATTAATGTAATAAACAGATTGATAAAATACATTTGTAAATAATTGCATCTATTTTGGGTTAAGTAGTAGATCTAAAGTCCATAAAATTTATTTTTCTTAAAAAGCTTGAACCACTGACTTCCAGTCAAGATGGAGGCATAGGTAAACATGGCTTGCCTCCTCAGAGAAAGACAGCAAAAATTACAACAATACTACAAAACAATTATCACCCAGAATCATCAGAAAATCAAGCTGTATGGAAGTCAGACAATCAAGGAATTAAAGAAGTCACATTGAACTAGATGGGTAGGAGGGGCAGAGATGCAGAGAGTCAAGGAGAGATGAAAAGACCTGGAGATACAGAACAGACTGCCCCACACCCCCATATGGTGGATAAAAATTGGGAGGAATACCTTGGGAGTAAGGATCCCAGCCCTACACTGGACCACCCAGCCCAGTTTTCCACTGCCAGGAAGATAAGTCCCCATAATGTCTGGCTGTAGAAAACAGTAGGAGTTGGGGCAGTGGATCAAACTGCAGGATTCTCAGAAGTCTCCTTTTAAAGGACCCGCAATGGATTTAGGACCTATGCAGACTCCTTCTGGGTTTCAGCACAAGCGCAGAAACTGGAAGGACATCAGTGGCCTACAGGGAGAAATTGAAGTGTCTGGCATCAGGGTAAGTGCTGGGGCACAGCTTCCTCCCAGACAAAATGCCAGAGGCCAGGGAGTGGCATTGTTCCTTTTCTGAGTCCTCACCCACAGAGAGCCACAGAGCGGTGACACCATATCAGAGACTCCATCAACCTGGTTCACATGGGTAGCCTTGCCTTGGTGATTACCTAAGGCTCCACCCGCTCCAACTTACTGGCGGGCTTTTCTACAATAGGCTACACTACTAAGACAGGGAGTCAAAGCAGCTCTACCTAATACATAGAAACAAACATGGGAGGCTGTCAAAATGAGGAGACAAAAAAATATGGCTCAAATGAAAGAATAGAACAAAACTCCAGAGAAAGAGTTAAACAAAATGGAGATAAGCAATCTATCAGATGAAGAGTTCAAAACACTGATTATTAGGATGCTCAAGAAACTCATTGGGTACTTCAACAAA
>PVJI01023297.1:0-23816 GCA_004026765.1 Micronycteris hirsuta
GGGGGGGGCAATAAAGACAAAGCAGGAGACACACAGAGGTGGTGTCCCCCCAACCATTGGGACTGTGGGTGCAGGCTGGGACAGTACCAGAGAAATTGGGAGGCCAGGTGACACCTGGAGATAGGACAAGATGTGGGCTGAGGACCCTGACCCATATGGTCTCCAGACTAGTAAGAGTTGGACTGTGTGAAAAGGTAAGGGCTTGATAAGAATGGTGGGAGTAAAAAAGAGGAATTTATTCAAAAAAAGGCTCTCGGTCGCTGTTTAAGGAACTCTCATGCCTTGGGCAGGGCCAACAAAGAGGGAGGAGAAGTGGAGCAATTTGCTCCAAAGGGCGCCTCAAGGACTGATCAAAGTGGAGCAGTAAGGGCACAGAGGGTAGCAGTCCCTAGAGAGACTTAATTTCATAGGGGGCCTGAAGGGACTTTGCAATTACGCAGCACCCAGACCAGCAAAGAGGGAGGAGGGGTGAGAGTTGCTCCCACTCGGCACACTTCACTGACTAATCAAAGGGTGGCCCAATGAGGTGAATTAAAGGCACCAGCTTGGCAAATATGGATAGGAGGGTCACACAGAGCTGTTAGGGCTTCAGCTGGAGGTTGGACACCTGTGAACATTGGAACCCAGACCAAGCCCCCAATGCAGAACCACAGGGAAGGAAAAAGAAAAAAGAATGCAACCCAGCCCCACTTTGCCTGCAGCATCGAAGAAGACCAGCAGAGCCCACTGGGTGGGTTAAAACTCAGCAAGAGGTGTTTTGGTTTTTTTCTTCTTTTTTCTTCCAAGTGTAATACAGTAAGACCTACAGCTGTGAAAGTATAAAAGATGGATCCAGAGAGAGATCAGAAGACTAACACCAACAACTGAGACAAAATTCACTTCACTATCTTACAGAACCTGCATTTTATTTCCTACTTTTTATTTTTATTTTTTATAATTTTTGTTATTATTTTCTTTGTACTATAGTTTTATTGATTTGTTTGTTTGATTTCAATGTTTGGTTTTCTTTGTTCTCCCTTTCATATTGCATTTTAATTTCCCTTCCTTCACTTCACTCATATTCCTATAACACACTACTCTGGGTCTTTTACTTTTAATTCTTTTTATTCAGATAACGTATTTCTTTTCAGGTTATTGTTGCTCCCATTCCCACATAGCACCATTCCCTAGTTTTGGTCCATTTTACTATATTCCTGAGCTCTATTACTGTTGTGGTTCACTTCATTCTCTCACACACTAGGCCAAGTTTCTATCCCTTACTCTCTATATCTCACCATCTAACCTCGCATAAGTGCTCTGCTTTCTAGAGTCAGCTCACATTATTTTTCCCCTCTAACAAGGGTCTTATCTCTTTTTCACAGTTTAAAAAAATGACTGGTTGGATGAAATACCACAGTTACTGCTATACAGTGATCCCTCACCAATCGCGGGAGTTATGTTCCAGAGACCCCCATGATAGATGAAAATCCTCGAAGTAGCAGCGTTATATTTATTTTATTATTTATATATATTTTAAGGCTTTATAAACCCTTCCCACACTCCTATAAACCTTTCCCACTCTCTCATTAACCTTTCCCACACTCTTATAAACACTTCATATTAAAATCATAAATATTATATAAATACCTATATACTGCAAAATCCCATGATATAGCGAAAACTTCGCAATACAGAATTAGATATGTTTTTTTTTAAACCCTCGATACAATGAAGCTGAAATAAGTGAACCGCAATATAGCAAGGGACAACTGTACTTCTCCATAGGATCTCCTACCTGTTCTCCACTTTTTGATACTTTAAATCCTATAGAATAATCTAATCTACTGCTGTCATAATCCACTCCACTTTCTCCCTGCCCCAAATCACATACAAGATAAGGTAGGAGTTGTGAATGGCAGTAAACCCACTGGAAGAGAGAAAACACCAACGAAGTGGCCACCAACAGGTGAAACCCAAGTACAAGAAAGCTCACTGACATGGGGGGAAAAGGGGCAACGTTAGAGCATCCAGACAAGGAGATCAAAGAGACCACACCACTGAGTCCCACAGAACTCCTACTACAGAAATTCACCATACAAAGACAGCTACCAAAGCAGAGCATCAGAAATTACAGAAACAAACAAAAAGTGTCCCCCAAAATGAAGAGACAAAGAACAAACCTGCAATCAAAAACAATGGAGGACTCCCCACTATAAGAGCTAAATGAAATGGAGATAAGCAAACTATCAGATATAGAATTCAAAAAGATGGTTATAAGGTTGCTCAAGGAACTCACAGACAACTACAAAGAACTGAGTGGGAACCACAGTATAAAAACAGAAACAGAAACTATAAACAAGAATCAGGAAGAAATGAAGAATACAATTTCTGAAATAAAAAGCACACTAGAAGAAATTACAAGCAGGCTGGATGAAGCAGAGTACTGAATTAGTGAGCTTGAAGTACAAAGTAGAAAGAAATACCCAGGTAGGGCAGCTGCATAAAAAAAGACTAAAATATATGAAGATAGCTTAAGGGAACTGCAAGACAACATGAAACGCAACAACGTTCAAATAATAGGAACACCAGAAGGAGAAAAAAGGAGGAGCAGTAGAAATTCTGTTTGAAAAAATTATATCAGAAAACTTCCCTAACTTCGAGAGGGAAAAATCCACCCAAGTTGAGGAAGCACAGAGGGTCCAAATCAAGTTGAACCCAAAAAGGCCTACTCTAAGACACATCATAATTAAAATGCCAAGTTTTGAAGACAAAGAGAGAATCTTAAAAGCAGCAAGGGAGAAACAGGAAATAACATACAAGGTAGCTACGATAAGGCCAGCAGCTGACTTCTCAACAGAAACACTGCATGCCAGGAAATAATGGCAAGAAATATTCCAAGGAATGAAAGGCAAAGGCCTACAGCCAAGACTACTCTATCCAGCAAGACTCTCAATTAAAATGGAAGGTGAAATAAGGTGTTTCCCAGACAAAAGAAGGCTGAAAGAATACACCTCCACCAAACCAGCACTGCAAGATATGTTAAAGGGACTGCCATAAGAGGAAGGAAAAGAGTGAGAGAGAGGAATACATGTACAAAGGGGATAAAATGGCATCTATTGAATAAGTACCTATCAATAGTAACCTTAAATGTAAATGGATTAAATGCTCCAATCAAAAGACATAGAAAAGCCCAGCTGGTGTAGCTCAGTGGATTGAGCGCAGGCTGGGAACCAGAGGGTCCCAGTTCGATTCCCAGCCGGGGCACATGCCTGAGTTGCAGGCCAGGTCCCCGGTGAGGGCCATGTGAGAGGCAACCATACATTGCTCTTTCTCTCTCCCTTCTCCTCTCTCTGAAAATAAATAAATAAAATATTTTTAAAAAAAGACATAGAAAAGCTGAATGGATGAGAAAACATGACCCACACATATGCTGCCTATAAGAGATCCACCTCAGAACAAAACCTACACAGACTGAAAATGAAGGACTGTAAACAAATATACCAAGCAAATGGACAGGAAAAAAAAGCTGGGGTAGCAGTACTCATATTAGACAAAATAGACTTCAAAACAAAGGCCATAAAAAGAGACCCAGAAGGACACTTCATAATACTCAAGGCAAGAATCCATCAAGAAGACATAAACATTGTAAATATATATGCACCCAACATAGAAGCACTCAAATACATAAAGAAAATCTTGGAGGACTTCAAGAAAGATATTGACAGCAACACAATTATAGTAGGGGATTTTAACACCTCACTGACAAAAATGGATAAACCTTCCAAACAAAATATCATAAAGGATATTGTGGCATTGAACGATGCCCTAGATCAAATAGACTTAACTGATATATGTACAACCTTTCATCCCAAAGAAGCAAAATACATTTATTTCAAATGCACTTGGAACATTTTCAAAGATAGACCCATGATAGGACACAAAACAAGCTTCAGAAAATGCAAGAAAATTGAAATCATACCAAGCATTTTCTCAGACAACATGGGCCTAAAACTAGAAATGAACCTCAAGGAAAAACTCACAAATACTCAAATTCATGGAGATTGAATAGCATGCTGGTAAACAATGAATTGGTTATTAATGAGATTAAAGAAAAAATCAAAAAGTTTCTGGAAACATATGAAAATGAAGTCACAACAACGCAAAACTTATGGGACACAACAAAAGCAATCCTGAGAGGGAAGTTCATAGTGATACAGGCCTATCAAAAAAGATGGAAACATTTCAAACAAACAACCTAACCCTTCCTCTACAAGAACCTGAGGAACAACAACAAACAAAGCCCAGAGTAGAAGGAGGAAATAACCAAGATCAGAGCAGAATTAAATGACATGGAGACTAAAAGAATAATTCAAAGGATCTATAAATCCAGGATCTGGTTTTTTGAAAAGGTAAACAAAATAGACAAGGCTATAAGCAGACTCATCAATATAAAGAGGGAGAGGACCCAAACAAATAAAATCAGAAATGAAAGAGGAGAAATTACAACTGATACCACAGAAATAAAAATGATTGTAAGAAATTATGACAAAAAAAAAAGAAAGCTTCTGCATGGCTAAGGAAAACATCAGCAAAATGAAAAGGGAACGAACTGTATGGAAAATATATTTGCCAATGATACTTTGGACAAAAGTTTGCTTTCCAAAATATACAAAGAACTCACGTGAATTCACTCCAGGAAGACAAACATCCCAATTGAAAAATTGGCAAAGGACCTGAACAGGCACTTCTCCAAGGAGGACATACAGAGCACCCAGAGACATAGGAAAGGATGCTCAGCATCACTAGTCATCAGAGAGATGTAAAGTAAAACCACAATGAGGTGCCACTTCACACCAATCAGAATGGCTGTCATAATCAAATCAACAAACAATAAGTGCTGGCGAGGTTATGCAGAAAAGGGAACCCTAGTACATTGTTGGTAGGAACACAGACTGCTGAAGCCACTGTGGAAAACAGTATGGAACTTCCTCAGAAAACCAGAAACGGAACTGCCTTTTGACCTGGCAATTCCACTGCTGGGATTATACACTAAGAATCCTGAAACACCAATTCAAAAGAATGTTTGAACGTCATATTATTAAGTGAACAAAGCCAACTTGAGAGGAATACATACTGTATGATTTCAACTATACGACATTCTGGAAAGGACACAACTGTAGAGATGGAGAACTAAGGATTTTCAGGGCAGTGAAAATTCTCTGTATGATTCTGTAATGGTGGATACATTTCATCATACATTTGTCCAAACCCATAGAAGGTACAACACCAAGAATTATCCCTAATGTCAACCACGGACTCTGGATAATTATGATGTATCAATATATGTTTACCAACTGTAACAAATGAACCACTATGGTGAGTGATACTGATAATGGGGGAGGCTGTGCATGTAGGGGGTGGGGATAGGGGCTATATGAATTACCTCTGTACCATTCTTTCAATTTTTTCTGTGAAGCTAAAACAGCTCTAAAAAATAAAGTGAAAATAAATTATTTGTATTACATGATTGAATGGTAGAGTTCTAGTAATGCACATCTCTGAGTCTGAGATACAGTAAGAGATTGATATAAATAAATACACAGTAAACAATAAATAGACAATCCTTTCCCTACCACACACTTACCCTTTAAAAATATTGATTTTCCAAAACTGAGGAAGTCTTGTGAACAGCCAAGGTCTATAATTTAGGTGATATTTGTTCAGCTTTTTAAACTCTCTACTAAGTTAAATAAATAAATGTTATGAATTCATACAATAGAATATTATGCAGTAATAAAAATGAATAAACTAAAGTTTGAATGAAAACAATGTTGACTCTTACAAATATATTGTTGAGTAAATAAGCCAGACACAAAAGAATGTCTGTATGATTTCACATGTAAAACTTTAAAAGCTGGCAGGACTCATCGGTGATAGTGTTGTAAATGCTGAATAGTGGTTATATTTGAGGATGGGAAAGAGTGTAATAACTGAAAGAAGACATGAGAGAGGTTTATGGTTTTCTATTAACATTTTATTTCTTGCAGGAAAATATAGTAATCACACAAATATGTTCATTTGTAATTATTCACTAGGCTATATTCTTATCATTTTTATACTTTTCTATATTATAATCAACTACAATATTTTTTAAATTTACAATCTAACAAAGTACAGGACAATTTTTAGAATTCTGTCTTTTGTGGAAAAAGAACGAGAAATTAATACTTATTTACCTAAATTATCTATCTATATACACATACACATAAGTGCTTATGTTTGAAAAAGGAGAGATTGTAAAAATAAGCATAGCCCATTATTTTTAAAATAAAATAAGAATTAAAATAAAATTTTTCATATATTTTTATACACTTTTGGTTTTGAACTAAATAAATGTTTTACATATTTAAAAATAGACTTTAAAATGTAAACACTATAATGAAAAATCAACCGAAACTCTTTCTGTTCTTATTAAGAAAGTTGCAAGATATCATTTTTCTTATACTATCAATGAAACAACCTGGTTATGCAACAAAAAGATACTTAAAAAAAAACTGTCAGAAACTTGAGATCACAAATACGCTACATTCCAGAAAAGAAAAAACATATTATAGGATAAAAGGAGCTGATGGCTCCTGAAGAAGTGTGAAGAGGAGAGCTCCATCATGGAGGAGGTTTAGGGGAATGCACAAAACCCTGCCAAGGCCATGAGTGGGCAGGTCTGCATGGTAGTTTGAAATTGTCAGATACCTTAGCTGTAGTCTTCTCCACCCACCAACACTTTCCCATGGATCTACCCTGAATACTCAGGGTTAGTACATGAATTACTGGTTATAGGGCAAGAGCTGACAGAGGGCTCAGTGATGTGCATGGACCCACTCCCAGGTGTAAGTTAAATATCCCCCAAAAGCAGAAGTAGGAAGAGAACTGAGAAAAAATGATTAATGAAGGCAACTCTGGCTTTCAGCAACTGAAAGACTGAAGACAGAGCAGGAGAGTGAGAGAAACTGTAGTTGGGTTGTTTTATATTCCTCTTTGAGTAACTGATGAAGTATATAAAAATCAGTAAAGACAAGATTTGAAAAATGCAACTTGACCTAATTTGCATTTATAGAACAACTCACCTCAAAACTGCAGTATACCCATTATTATCAAATGCAAATGGAAGTCACCAGGACAGACAATTATTCTAGGTCATAAAATGAGTTTCAATATAAAAAGAGTGGAATCATGCAGAATATATTCTCTGACAAAAAAGATTTCAAATGGGAAATGAACAACATTAAGATATCCAGATAATCCCCAAACATTTCATAATTTAGTAATATCACTTTAAATAATCCATAGACAGAAAATTGAAAAATATTTCAAAATGAGTGATAGCGAAAACACAGCATATCTAAATGAGTGGGTTATAGCTAAAGAGGTGCTTAGAGAAAAAATGACACCAAAAATAAGTAGAAGGAAAAACAATAAATATTAACAGTCAATAAAATATAAAAGTGACAATTTTAAAAAAGATAACTCAGTGCTTTAAAAATAGTAATAAAATTAGTCAAAATCCAGCAAAATTAGTTAAATAGAGAAAACACAAGTTGCCAGCATTTGATTAAAAGGATACTAAATCATCAACTGCAATTTATTTCAGGAATGCAAGGTTGTTTTAACATTTGAAAATCAACCAATGCAATTCACTATATTAAAAGGATGAAGAAAAGAAGAAATTATCACCTTAGTCAATGAAGAAAAGCATTTGACTGAATATACCACCTTTTCATGATAACAACTCTGAGGAAACCAAGAACAAAAAAGAGCAATCCCTCATTTTGATAAAGTACATTTACAGAACAAAAACAAAAGACCCATGATAACTAGCACCATGCTTAATTGCAAAATATGGATGCTTTTCCAGTAAGATCAGGAAGAAGGAAAAACATCTGCTCTCGTAATTTGTAGTCCACATTGTACTGGATGTCCAGACAAGTGAACATGAGGGAAGGCAAGAAAGAAGGAAAAGGGGGTTGGCATGGAGGGAAGGAGAAAGGGAAGGAACATAAAGATTGGAAAAACAAGAGGTAAAATCGTTGCCTACTACTATTTTCAGATAATGATTGTGTATGTAAAAACTACCACTGGAAGCCCAGCTGCTGTAGCTCAGTGGATTGAGCGCGGGCTGGGAACCAGAGGGTCCTGGTTCGATTCCCAGTCAGAGCACATGCCTGGGTTGCGGGTCAGGTCCCCAGTGAGGGCCATGTGAGAGGCAACCATACATTGCTCTTTCTCCCTCCCTTCTCCTCTCTCTGAAAATAAATAAAAATAAAATCTTAAAAAAAAAAACTACCACTGGAATCTACTAAAACACTACCAAAAGTAAAAAATAAATTCATCGTAGTCACAGAAGACAATGTCAATATAAAAACCAAACATAATTCTAATTCTAGCAAAATATACTGACAAATAAAATTTATAAAATAATAACACCACAAACATTATAAACATATATAGGAAAAAATAACATGCAAATCTTCTATATTAAAGATTGCAAAATATTACAATAAGAAATTAGATAAGATGGCCCTGGCTGGGTAGCCCAGTTGGTTATAACACCATCCCAACATGTCAAGTTTGCAGGTTTGATTCCCAGTCAGGGCACATATAAGAATCAACCAATGAATGCATCAATAAGTGGAACTCAAATCAATGTTTCTTTCTCTCTCTCTTTCCCTCCAAAATCAATTAATTTTAAAAAGTTTTAAAAATTAAAAAAAGAAATTATAGATAAAAACAAGAGATAGATGATAGATAAGTAGATAGACCTATAGGTAGATAGATATATATGTAGATGATAGATGTTATCTATCATATTCCTGTATTAGAATACTCAACTTGGTTAAGATGTCAATTCATTGCAAATGATCTAAATTCAATACAATCCCCATCAAAATCACAACAGGTTTTTATTATTTATTTATGTATCTACTTATTTTAGAAATTGATAATATAATGCCAAAATTAATATGGGAAACAAAGGGCCTAGAATAACTAAAACAACCTTGGAAAAAAATAACAAAATTAGAGGACTTGAAATCCCTAATTTAAAAATTTCAGAAATCATAGGAGTGGGTTCTTGGGGTAAAATACAAACAAATAGGTCAATAGATGAGAAAATCCAGACATAGAGCCAATTAATTAATCAATTGATTTTTTACAAAGTCACTATACTAAGTATCTATTGCTATGTAACAAATTACCACAAAACTTAGCATCTCATAGCAATACACATTTTCTCATAAGAGGAAATCACAATGAGATAATAAACATTATCTCATAATTTTTGTGGATTAGGAATCTGAGCACAGAAATCTGAGCACACAGGTTAGTGGGTCCTGTGGCTCAAGGTCTCTCACTGGACTGCAGTCAAGGTGTGGCTAGGGCCTCAGTAACCTCGAAGTGCTACTGGGAAAAAATACGATTCTATATCACTCATGAGGTAATGGGCAAGATTCAGTTCCTAACAGGTTGTTGAACTAGGGACCTCAGTTCTTTATTAGCTATTGGACTTCGGGTTCTTAACAAATGGGTCTCTCCAAAGGGAAGCTCATAATACTGCAGCTTGCTTCAACAGAGCAAGCAAGAAGAATCTGAGCAAGTGAGAGGGAAGGAGAGGGAGAGAAAGGAAAGGCTAATGAGGTTAAATACTTTTGTGGGGGCATACAAATCATTCTGATGTCACATTTGTAATTTTTGTTTAATTTTTAATGATTTTCACTAGGTTTTAGTGTTCTTTATGTATTTTTGGATGCTTTTTTTTTCAGTTATATGTGCTATAAATGTAAATATTTTCCCTATTTTTGGCTTGCCTATACATTGTATTAAGAATGTCATTTGATCAGCAGAATTTTGATAAAGTATAATTTATCCATGTTGTTTTCTGTTTTGGATGTTGCTATCTATGTCCTAAGAAATGTTTCTCTATATCAGGTCACAGAGTTATTCTATGTTTTCTACTAAATGCTTTTTATATTCAACTTTTACACATTGAGTCTTGATCCTTTTTGAATTCAGTTTTATGAAGTAGGAGTTGACAATCATTTGCAAACATTTTTATTATGCTTATGTCTTCCAAGTAAACTGACATTATTATAAAATATCTCTCTTTTTCATGGTAAGTCTTCATAACTTGAATTCTATTTGGTCTACAATTAATATTGCCAGCAGTGTTCTTTTGGCTATTGGTTTCATGGTATTATTTTTATCAATATTTACTCAATCAATCTAAGCATATATTTATTTTATTGTTCTTGTTTACTCTATTACAGTTGTCACATTTTTCCCCCTTAGCTCTCCTCTGTCCAGCCCACCTCCCACTCCCACAGTCATTCCCCACACCATTGTCCATGTCCATGGGTCATTCATACATATTCTTTGCCTAGTCCCTTCACCTTCTTTCAATCAGTCCCCACCTATTCCCCTCTGGCAGCAGTCAGTGTGTTCCATGTCTCTTGTTCTGTTTTACTTGTTAGTTTATTTTGTTCATTAGATTCTTCCTATAAGTGAAATCAAATGGTATTTGTTTTTCACTGACTGGCTTATTTCACACAGCAAAATACTCTCCAGTTCGATTCATGCTGTTGCAAAAGGCAGGAATGCCTTCTTTCTTTCTGCTGCATAGTTCTCCGTTGTGTAAATGTAGCACAGTTTTTTGGTTTTTTTTTAATCCATTCACCTACTGATGGGCACTTAGGCTGTTTCCAGCACTTGGCTATTGTAAATAGCACTTCTGTGAACAGAGGGGTGACTAAATTCTTTTGAACTGAAGTTTCAGGTTCTTAGGGTACAATCCCAGCAGTGGAATTGCTGGGTCAAATGGCAGTTCCATTTTTAATTTTTCTGAGGAAATTTCATATTGTTTTCCACAGTGGCTGTGCCAGTCTGCATTTCCACCAACACTGCACTAGGGTTTCCTTTTCTGTACAACCTTGCCAGCACTTGTTGTTTGTTGATTGATTGATCGATAGCCATCCTGAAAAGTGTGAAGTGATATCTTATTGAGGTTTTAATTTGCATCTCTCTGATGGTTAGTGATGTTGAACATCCTTTCATACGTCTCTAGGCCCTCTGTATGTTCTCCTTGGAGAAGTGTCTATTTAGGTCCTTTGCCCATTTTTTAGTTGGGTTGTTTGTCTTTCTGGTATTGAGTTGTGTGCGTTCTTCATATATTTTGGAGATTAAACCCTTGTCTGATGTATTATTGGCAAATATGTTCTCCCATACAGTTGATCCCCTTCTCTTATAGACAACATATAGCCAGTCTTGTTGTCATTTTTTAAAAATTCTGACTTACATTTTATTTTATGTTATTTTATTCCATTTTTGAATCTTTATGGGTACTTTATTCAGATGCTGGCAATTTGAGAAGATGGCAGGTTATGAACCCTAAAAACCATCTTAACAGTTCCTCTCAAGTTGATCATTTTATAAGGAGAAGAAAAGGGTAAGTGAAAGGTTTGGAAAAAGGTTAATGAGATGAGAGATGCAGTCTGGCAGTGATTTCCTAGTATTTCTTTATCTACTGATCAATATTTTTTTAATTATTTTATTGTTGTTCAAGTACAGTTGTCTGCATTTACCCCCTCCCACTCCCCCCACCCCAGCCATCCCCACCTCCCTCTCCTGATTCTACCCCACCTTGGTTTTGTCCATGTGTCCTTTATGGTTATTCCTGAAAACCCTACCCCCACCCCACATTATCCCCTCCTACCTCCCCTGGTTACTGTGAGATTGTTCTTAATTTCAATGTCTCTGGTTATATTTTTCTTGCTTGTTTGTTTTGTTGATTAGGTTCCACTTAAAGGTGAGATCATATGGTGTTTGTCTTTCACCACCTGGCTTATTTCACTTCACGTAATGGTCTCCAGTTCCATCCATGCTGTCGCAAAGGATAGGAGCTCCTTCTTTCTTTCTGCTGTGCAGTATTCCACTGTGTAAATGTACCACAGTCTTTTGATCCATTCATTTACTGATGGGCACTTAGGTTGCTTCCAACACTGGCTATTGTAAATTGTGTTGCTATGAACATTGAGGTGCATAGGTTCTTATGGATTGGTGTTTCAGGGTTCGTAGGATATGATCCCAGCAGTGAAATTGCTGGGTCAAAAGTTGTCACTTTTAAATAACCTAACCTGATAACTGTATCTTTTAATTGGAGTGTTTCATTCTTTTCATTGAATGTATGTATTAACATGCTGAATTTAGTTGCATTATTTTATTTCTTTCAATCCTGTTTTCTGCTCTTCTGTCACTCTTTTATCTTTTTCTTGTTTAAAAACTCATTTTAGTCATTAATTTTAATTTATTGGTTAGATTTTCAGTTATACCTCTTTGTATTACATTAGTGGTTATTATTGGAATTACAGCAAGAATCCTCAATTTAAAAGTTAAATATACCACTTTACCATTAAAAGGAAAAGTTCTGAGCACCATTTCTGACATAAGTAGAGGTTTTCTTATACCAATATCTTATAATTCAGCTCAATTCTAACAATATCTACTTGGATATAGTATCAGATCCCAAAGATTAAGGGTTCAGACTATAAGACTGTTTCCTCCTTCAGACACCAATAGCAAATCCAGGTTGTCACATGAGGTTCTGACCAACTAGCTATAGATCAGAGATACCAATAGATTTGATTAATTTGCTAGAGTGGCTCACTGAACTCAGAGAAACATTTTACTTACTAAATCACCAGTTTATTATATTATTATACAAGGATATAACTTGGGACAGCCAGATGGCAGAGATGTATCGGGCACAGTATGTGAGAGGACAAAGACCTTCGACACACTCTAGGATTTAGCCACTTTTCCCAGCACCTCCACATGTCCATCAAACCAGAATCTCTCTGAATTCCTCCCTTTTGGGGTTTTATGGAAGCTTCCTTACTTAGGCATGATTGATTAAATCACTGACCTTTGGTTATTGATTTACCCTCCAGCCATTCTACATAGTCTGGAGGTCAAGAAGGGTGGGACTGAAAGTCCCAACCCTCCAATCACATGGTTGGTTCTCCTGGCAGCTTACCCCCATTCGTAGGTGCATTGGAAAAAACACCCCTTTCACATAACATGAGACACCTTTATTCTGTCATAAGAAATTCAAAACATTTTTGGAGTTCTGTGCCAGAATGGGGTAAAAACCAAATATGTATTTCTTATTATAAATCACAATATTACTAACAGGAATATAAAAATGTTGCTGTAGTAGTTTAATTTACTTTGTTTTTTGCATGTTTACTTTCATACTAGTGATGTAATGTTGAATATATACATATAGTCTCTATAATTGGTATCAAGTTAGTGATATTTTTCCTGAAAAACATTTCCCAAAGGTTTTTCATCCATTGCTAACATTTTTTAAATAAATTTTTATATCAGGAGTTGGAAATTGGTGGTTTTCTAATTCCACACTGATTAGCTGTCACTTTTTCCCTGCTTAGAAAAATTTTCTCTAAAGAAACTGAAAGCTAATGAATAAAAATTTTTAAATTATCATTTTCTTCTCTGATTTACTTATTGCACTTAGCATAATACTCTCCAGCTCCATCCATGCTGTCACAAAAGGCAAGCTTTTCTTTCTTTATGGCTGAGTATTACTCCATTGCATAAATGCATCACCTCCTTTTCATTCACACATCTACTGATGGGCACTTGGGCTGCTTCCAAATCTTGGCTATTGCAAATAATGCTGCAATAAACATGGGAGCCATATATTCCTGTAAATTGTCATTTCCAGTTTCTTTGGATATATTCCCAGAAGTGAAATTGCTGGGTAGTGAGGTAGTTCCATTTTTAATTTTTTGAGGTAAATCCATACTGTTTTCCACAATGGCTGCATCAATCTGCATTCCCACAAACAGTGCAAAAGGGTTCCATTTTCTCCACATCTTCACCAACATTTGTTGTTTGTTGATTTATTGATTTATTCTGACAGGCGTGAGGTGATATCTCATTGTGGTTTTAATTTACCACAATTTGCTCTGATGATTAGTGATGCACAGCATCTTCTCATATGCTTATTGGCCATCTGTATGTACTCTATGGAGAAGTGTCTATTCAGGTCCTTTGCTGGTTCCTTAATCGGATTGTTCAGGGGTCGGGGGGGTAACATTATTTTTATGAGTTCCTCACAAATTTTGAATATTAAACCCTACCAGATGTTCTGGTGAATATGTTCTCTCATTCAGTGGGTTATCATTTCATTTCGTAGATGGTTTCCTTTGCTATGAAAAACTTTTTAGTTAGATGTAGTCCCATTTGCTTATTTTTTTCTTTTGTTCCCCTTGCTTGAAGTGATATATCAGAAAAAATATTGCTATGAGCAATGTCTGAGATTTTACTGCCTATGTTTTCTCCTAGGATTTTTATGGTTTTGAGCCTAACATTTAAGTCTTTAATCCATTCAGGGTTTATTTTTTTGTACAGTGTAAGAAACTGATCTAGTTTCATTTTTTGCATGTATCTGTCCAATTTTCCCAACACCATTTATTGAATAGACTATCTTTGCCCCACTGTATGTTTTTATCTCCTTTGTCAAATATCAATTGACTGTAAAAGTGTGGGTTTATTTCTGGGGTCTCTATTCTGTTCCATTGATCTATATCTTTGTTTTAATGCTGGTACCATGCTGTTTTGATGACTCTGGCCTTGTTGTATAGTTTGATGTCAGGTAACATGATTCCTCCAACTTTGTTCTGTGTTCTCAAGATCACTGTGGCTACTTGGGGTCTTTTGTGGTTTCACGTAAATTTTTGTAATATTTGTTCTAGTTTCACCTATATGTGAAATCTGAAGAACAAAACAAACTAACAAACAAAATAGAAACAGACTCATAGATACAGAGAGCATATTGTCAGCTGTCAGAGGAGAAGAAGGTTGAAGACTGGGCAAAAATGTTGAAGGGATTAAGCAAAGAAAAACAACTCATAGACTCAGACAACAATATAGTGATTGCAAGAGGTAAAGGGAGGTAGGGGATGTAGAAGAGGGATAAATGGTGATAAAAAAGCTTAACTTAGGATGGTGAACACACAATACAAAACACAGATGATGTATTATAGCACTGTATACCTAAAACTTATATAATTTTATAAACCAATTTCATCCTAATAAATTCAATTTTAAAAATCGACAAAAAAGAAGTATACATTATTAAAATAAAGGCAAGTTAATTAACAGAGACATGAAAAACTTCTTATGTCATCCAAAAATTAAGATGTCTCAATTCTACAAAACTGATATGAGCCCTCCAATAAACTGAAAAGAAAGCTTCCACTAGGAGCTCTCTGGTGAGTGTGGAATCAGAGCCTGCTGACCCCAGGAACTGGTTACCAATGCCAGTCAAGAATGCAAAGAGAAGAGGAGAGTGTCCCCAAGAAAACTTGCAGATAGTCTGAAGAAGAGTCCTAATATTTTCACATACTCTTGAAAATGATTTTTGAAAAATTCCCATCCTTCTGTCTGCTCCCACCAAATCCACTCTTGGAAGATGACTACAACTAGTTTATTTTGGCACCACCTCATGGACACCTGCCCATGGACCTCTCTTTTGTGACAACCCTAGTTAGTCTTGGGAGCTGCCTCTCAGCAGTCTTAGGGCACAAGCTTCTAACAGTGTCATTCTACAACGTCATGATAACAAAGTAAACAGTGGGAGACCTACTAAATAAATAAAGTAAGTAAGTAAATAAATAAAAATATAAAATTATCATTTCAAAGATCAAAATCTCTATGTTACTTGTTCCTTTGAAGATGTATAATGTTGGGGTGCTGAAAACCAGTGTGAAAACCAGTCTGGCCGGAGTTTGCTACATCAAAACAAGACGGCAGATCCAGGCTTCCATGAAGTTCTGGGTGCCATGATCCAGAGATCTCCCAAGGAGCTCTGCACTTCCACAGAGTTGGTTTTGAAAAAGTTAAGTCGGTTCGAAATGGTTAATTTCCCAATAGAGATTGTGAACTTCTGAGTTTCAGTGGATTAAGGTATGTGTATCACCATCTGATTAAATGCTTGCCAACCAGCTTCTGTGAAAACAGATTTCATACCCAACAGCATCTTCTCTTTTCTGAACTGATTTTCCTCTTTCAAGCCAGGAAGAAATAATCCCTTGACAAGCATGCTTAGGCATTACTGCAGCAGATCCTGTTCCATTTTATCTCTGACTTATTTGCTTGGAATGACTAATTCTCTACTTAACAGAAATTCAAAGGAGTAGTTATTTTTTTTCTTAAAAAATACAAAATTTCAGGTCAAAAAGGTCAGCTGTTTTAAGGACCATCAGGCACCCTGTAGCTCAGACACTTCAAACGGGAGTAACTTCATCCCCAGCCGTTCTTCTCAGTAGAAGGTGAGACAAAGTTTGCGACAAAATGGCTACATCCTATAAGGGCTACAGAGACTATGATGGAGATAATACCAACACCCCGATGGATTTATTGCTTAGAATCAGCAGAAGATCAGCTTGCTAGACCCAACACATCAACTAATTTCACCTTGCAGTAACCACTAGCCTCATCATACACTTATTGTAACACATCAGCATGCTAAACGGTACACTGTGACACCACTGTGACGCCTTCCTGTGATCAGGAGGGAAAGCTCATATGAGGACACAGAATAGCTGACAAGGCTCTCTGAGAAATCTCCACCCTTTTCCTGGAAAATTCCTGAATATTCCTCCCCCTCACTGAATGCCCTACTCCTGGATTAAATGAACCTCAATAAGGAAGTAAATCCCACTATGGAGGGACTTCTCTGTCTGTGGAGTAGCCACTCTTTGTGTCACTGCTTCACTAATAAACTCTCTTACACTTCAAACTCCACGCTGGCTTGTATTTGAATTCTTTCCTGCACAAAGGCAAGAATCCACAGTGGGTCGTGAACTTGAGGGTCCATAGACCCATGGAACACCTGCATCAAAAGGATCTACTTGGGCAGTGGGACAACCAACCCTGAATTTTTTACAACTCCATTTGCAAGGAATTTTTTCAGCTATATATAATTCCTTATCCCTACTATCTTATTCTCAAAGGTAACTCCACCACCTTCATCATATAGCTTGGGACAAGTGACTCATTAACTCATTTTTTCTTATCTATGAAACAAGGAAAATAATAATATTACAAGTGAGTATTAAAGAGACACTGTAGTGTCAGCATGGTTCATAGAGAATGCTCCATTTTAGTTCCTCACCCCTTTTAGTTCCTAACCTTCACACCAGCATGGAGTACCTCGGCAGAGTTATCATCAGCATCCAAGGCCGTGACATTATCCTTGTTGCCTCCAACTGGGTGGCTGCTACCAGTATTGTCCAGATGAAAGAAAATCATGACAAGATGTTTAAGATGAGTGAAAAAATCTTACTCATATGTATTTGAGAGGCTGGAGACACCGTACAGTTTGCAGCATATATTCAGGAAAAAATGTGCAACTTTATAAGATGCAAAATGGTTATGAATTATCTCCCATAGCAACAGCTAATTTCACACACCAAAAACTGGCTGACTGTCTTTGGAGGTGAACACCATATCATGTCAACCTCCTCCTGGCTGGCTGTGATGAGCATGAGGGTCCAACACTCTACTACACGAACTACCTGGCAGCCTTGGCCAAGGCCCCTTTCATAGCTCATGGCTATGGTGCCTTCCTGACTCTCACTACCCTGGACTGGCACTAAACACCAACTATCTCACGTGAGATGGCAGTGGTGCTTCTTAGGAAATGTCTAGAGGAACTCCAGAAATGCTTCATCCTGAATCTGCCAACCTTCTGTGAATCATCGACAAAAATGGCATCCATGACCTGGACAACATTTCCCTCCCTAAACAGCGCTCTTAACTAACGTCATGCCTCTCTCCCACTTGCCAGGGAACTTTTTTTTTCTTTTTTTTTTTTTTCCGTCCTCCCGCCTCTAGGGAACTTTTTTTTTAATAGGCTCTTTCATTTTTTCTATTCTTTTGATGTGCACTCTTCACAGGTGGTTAATTCAGAATAAAGGTGAATATGGATAAATTGAAAAAATGCTCATTATATTATTGGCCTCACAGTAACCACACAAGAGAGGAATCCTTCTCTGTACTTTATGATTAAAAACACAGAGGCTGAGAAAGATAATTGATTACAGTTACAGGCACTTAGATGCCCTACCACCTCTCCTTACCCTTTTCCTGGGCCTGTCATGGAATCTGCATTGATGACTAATTCCAGACTGTGAGATTTTCTAGAAGATGGCCTTTCCATTGAAAACCAAGACAGTTCTAGGCAAACTGGATGGTTGAGCACCCCAGGTCTGGACTTCTGCACTTAATTTCTGTTTTATTTTTTTAATTTTTCCGGCTGAGAGGACATCTCATTGACTTTATCCATTATCCCAATGAAATCATTCTTCTGCCAGAATCTCTGTAACCCTCATATGCTAAATCCTATCACCACCCTGTGTCTTCTGGTCTTCACCTTTCTTCTCACTTGATTTCAGGCTGTTTAAGCCAAAGAGAAAGGTGGTCATCACTTCTGCAGTATGGTAATGTTCTCCTAGGTCCAACTAACAGAATTGGATCTCTGATCTTCCTGAAAATATCCCAGAAAAGTCTCTCATCACCTTTTATAGGCAACAGCAGCCCCAATTATTCTCATCATCACCTTCCCAATAAGCCTTGGGGTCCTAGACATCTAATGCCCTGCAAGAATCTCACCTTGGACCTGGATGTTCCCCCCATAGACAGTCTCTTAAGCTACAAATACATAATTCATTATGTAATTTCTTCAAATTTCCCAGTAAACCCTGCAACTCCCCCCTACATGCACATATACACATAGGAAAAAAAACAAAAACCCACTAGTAGTCTCATAAGCATGTGAGCCATAGACTCCATAACGCTCGGGTTCATATCTCAGTTTCACCATATTGTGTGACCTTAGACAAGGCATTTACTTCTTTGAGCCTAGTTTCCTTGCTATAGGAGACAGTAAACTGATTTTTCTATCAGTAATGCACTTAGAACAGTATCTGGTACACAGTAGGCACTTACTAACTGCTAACTTCCTTTCTTTTCTTAAGTGAGGCACTGTTATTCATCCTCCCCAGGTCTTTTAGGTGGCACTGGGGACCCTGATGTGGTCTTTAATGGATTTGTTTCCAGCTGAACTACAAGGGCCCTGCAGGTGCTGACTGTAGTCGGTGTCTGCAGAGGCAGCACAAGTGCCATCTTGCAGGGGCCATAACCTCTCCATCGTCTATGCAGGGCAGGTGGTGACTACATACTCCTGGGGAGTACCAAGAGTCACTCCCAAGCCCACCAGAGTCCTCATTGACCACACCGCTGAGTGCACACATGGGCACTAATTGAATAAAGCTTTCTCAGAATCAATATGGCTTGACTCCAAATAAGCTGACTATTTAAATAAGCAAAAGGAAATGCTATGTACTGGCCTCTGCTATTTGTCTCCTAATTAATAGCATATTTGGCTGACTCAGAACCAATTTATTGGCAGAAATAAGACAATTAAAAAGGTCTTATTACTGAAACCTGGGCGTGCTTTTCTGCAAATGAAGCACTGTGATACACAAGGAATGACTTCAAGCAAACAAAACTGAACTAGGCTGTGCGTGTACTTGCAGTTGCAAAATGGTCCCAGTTGGGATGGGCCTTGGGCAGCCTTGGTTGAGTGACTTTTGTGGGACAGGGGAAGCCAATAGCACCATCTCCAGCCTATAGCCATGGCATCCACATCAGTTATGAGACAAAGCAAGGATATTGTTATCCATCTAAACAGCCATGTGAATTATTCTTCCTATACCATGGTTTCTAGTCTTCTCTACTCCAAAATACTGCACTTCTGGACATTTTCATTCACTCAGTTACAGCCACATTCTGAGGTCATATATGATCATCATGAAAGACTACAAATATCTACCTGCTTCTAGAGGGTGTACCATCTTTTAAACTGTACTAAGTGCTTCATGAGCACTATCACATTGAATTTTCACTATAAGCTTTTGACATCAGAATTATTATTATCTCTACTTTAAAGATTAAATCATTGAATTACAAGTTTGCACAACTATTATTTAAAAGAAACAAGACTCAAACATGGGTGTGTCTAACATTAAGCTATGCATTTTTATTGGTTTCACATCACTGCTTCTTTTCTATAATCTCTAATTTAACCTTTCAATGTTTGACTAAAGTTTCCCTCTTAACCTGTCTCAATAAAACTACCCTAACTTAAGCCTCATAGTTCTGTTTCATCTTCCAAGTGCATCAGCCTCAGCCCAGCTTCACTTTCTTTCCTGTCAACTTGGTTGCTGTCATCAATCATTTCAACTACATGTTTACCAATTCCTTCCCCTGTCCTGATTCTTAATATTTCTCTGTATAGACTCTGATGATGTCCAGGCCTAAAATGGAACGATCTTCTGTTTTTCCCTTTGCTTTCCTTAGGATGCAGTGAGCTAATAGGTAAATTCCACTACGCAATTGTGAAGTAGCTGTTGGCTTTCAGTCTCACTCAAAAATTCTTTCTCCTGCTCCAGTTGGTTCCCTTGCCTATCCCCCACAGTGCTGGCTCTCAGTCTTATCTTTATCTTCAGCTCCCCCACCCTGCAAAAGGTCCCGTCCTTATTCTCTCAGCTGATGAACAAGTAGTCTATGTCACTGAGAAAATTTAGGTCATTAAGCATGACCTTCTTCAGCTTGCCTCTGAATTCCCTTTACCTTCCCTATTTCTGTCCCCCCGGGTTTCAAATATCCTGTTCTTATGTAGAATCTCACTTTGGCACAAAGTTCCCTGGATCCCATCTTGCCATCAAGTGTCTACTGTGTCCTGTTTATCATCAATCACTTCATTCATTCCTGAGTCTCCTGCCATCTCCACAGGACCTCTATGGAAAGACTAACTCCACAATTCCCAATTCATTCCTCATATTAGTGAAAATATGTAGCTTCTAATATACCCTCCTTTTGAAACTTCCTCTTCCAGTGACTTCTATGATGACACATTTTTAACCTTAGGGTACGCTAATCAGGGTTTTATCTTTGACCCTCCTTTTTTCTCACTCTTATTTGTTCCCCCTCCTCCACAGTATAGATCTACATTTAAGACTACAAATACCATTTATAAGCTGGTGATTACAAAATGAATTTACCAAGTCTGGATCTCAACTGAAGGATAGAGATCTGTACTTATTTAGTAAACCCTATGTATATATCAAAAAATAAAACCAATCTCCTCCTACTAAATTACTTTTGTAATCTCTTTTAGTTAATTGCACTAACATTGATAAAATTGCCCAAAGTGAAAACTTAAAAATGATATTCTACTTTTTCTTTTTTAAATCTGTTTTATTGATTATGCTGTTACAGTTGCCCCCCCTTTATTCCCCTCTGCCCTGCACACCTCCCTTCCACTGGCATCCTCCCTGCCCCTGCACCATTAGTTCATATCCATGGGTCATACATATAAGTTCTTTGGCTTCTACATTTCCCATACTATTCTTAACCTTCCCCTCTCTATTTTATACCTACCACTTATGTTACTTATTCCCTGTACCTTCCCCCCCCTATTCTGTCCCTCTCCTTCCCTGCCTAATAACCCTTCACGTGATCTCCATTTCTGTGATTCTGTTCCTGTTCTAGTTATTTCCTATTTTGTTTTTGCTTTTGCTATTTTTAGGTTCAATTGTTGATAGTTGTGAGTTTGTTGTTATTTTACTCTCAATATTTTTGATCTTCTTCTTTTTCTTAGATAAGTCCCTGTAACATTTCATATAATAATGTGGTGATGATGAACTCCTTTAACTTTACCATATCTAGGAAGTACTTTATCTGCCCTTTAATTCTAAATGAAAGCTTTGCTGGATAGAGTAATCTTGGATGTAGGTCCTTGCCTTTCATGACTTTGAATACTTCTTTCCAGCCCCTTCTTGCCTGTAAGGTCTCTTTTGAGAAATCAGCTGATAGTCTTATGGGAATTCCTTTGTAGGTAACTGTCTCCTTTTCTCTTCCTGCTTTTAAGATCTCTCCTTATCTATCTTGAGTAATATAATTATGATGTGTCATGGTGTGTACTTCCTTGGGTCCAAATTCTTTGGGACTCTCTGAGCTTCCTGGACTTCTTGGAAGTCTACTTCCTTTGCCAGATGAGGGAAGTTCTCCTTCATTCTTTTTTCAAATAAATTTTCAATTTCTTTTTCTTTCTCTTCTCCATCTTGCACCCTTATGATTCGAATGTTGGAATGTTTAAAGTTGTCCTGGAAGTTCCTAAGCCTCTCCTCATTTTTTGGAATTTTTTTAAATAATTACTTTATTGTTTTTCAATTGCAGTTGTCTGCATCCTCTCCCCTCCCCTCCCCCCACCACCTCCAACCCCACCTCCCTTCCCTGCCTCCCTCCTCCCCCTTGGCTCTGTCCATGTGTCCTCTATAGTGGTTCCTGAAAACCCTTCTCCCTATTGTCCCCTCCCCCCACCGGCTATTCTTAGATTGTTCTTAATTTCAATGTCCCTGGTTCTATTTTGCTTGTTTTTTTCTTTTGTCAATTATATTCCAGTTAAAGGTGAGATCATATGGTATTTGTCCCTCACCACTTGGCTTACTTCACTTAGCATAATTCTCTCCAGTTCCATCCATGCTGTTGCAAAGGGTGTAAGTTCCTTCTTCCTTTCTGCTGTGAAGAATTCCATTGTGTAAATTTACCATAATTTCTTGATCCACTCATTTGTAGATGGGCACTTAGATTGTTTCCAGAACTTGGCTATTGTGAATTGTGCTGCTATGAACATTGGAGTGCATAGGTTCTTTTGGATTGGTGTTTCAGGGCTCTTAGGGTACAATTCCAGTAGTGGAATTTCTGGGTCAAAAGGCAGTTCCATTTTTATTTTTCTGAGGAAGTTCCATACTATTTTCCACATTGGCTGTACTAGTTTGCATTCCCACCAACAGTGCAGTAGGGTTCCCTTTTCTCCACATCCCTTCCAACAGTTATCTGTTGCTTTGTTGATGATGGCCATTCTGACTGGTGTGAGGTGGTATCTCATTTCGGTTTGAATTTGCATCTCTCTGATGACTAATGATGTTGAGCATCTTTTCATATGTCTCTGGTCCCTCTGTATGTCCTTTTTTGAGAAGTGTCTGTTCATGTCTTTTGCCCATTTTTTTATTGTTTTTTTTTTTGTCTTCCTGGAGTGGAGTTGTATTAGTTCTTTATATATTTTAAAGATCAAACCCCTGTCTGAGGTATCATTGGCAAATATGTTTTCCCATACGGTTGGTTCTCTTTTTATTTTAATACAGTATTCTTTAGCCCCACAGAAGCTCTTTATTTTGATAAGGTCACATTTGTTTATTCTTTCCTTTATGTCCCTAGCTCTAGGGGACATATCAATGAAGATGCTGCTGTGTGGAATGTCTGAGATTTTCCTACCGATGTTTTCCTCTAGAACTTTTATGGTGTCACAATTTACAATTAAGTCTTTTGTCCACCTTGAATTTATTTTTGTGTATGGTGTAAGTTGGTGCTCTAGTTTCATTTTTTTGCTTGTAGCCATCCAGGTTTCCCAACACCATTTGTTGAAGAGGCTATTTTTATTCCATTTTATGCTTCTGCCCCCTTTGTCGAAGATTAATTGCCCGTAGAGACTCGGGTTTATTTCTGGGCTCTCTATTCTGTTCCATTGGTCTATCTGTCTATTTTTATGCCAGTACCAAGCTGTTTTGATTACAGTGGCCTTGTAATATAGTTTGATATCAGGAATTGTGATCCCTCCTGCTTTGCTCTTCTTTCTC
>PVJI01023298.1:0-23813 GCA_004026765.1 Micronycteris hirsuta
AAACCAAAAAAAAAAAAAAGAAAGGAAAAAAAAAAACCCTCCAGGTTTCTGATTTTAAAGCTGTCCGGCCAGGTTGCGTTGGTCTGGGAAGATATCAGTTTTGCTTTTCTTCTTTCCTGAGGTGCACTCTTCACTGTTGTCCAGTCACCAGCCCAGTTCCTGAGTGTGCTTCTGGGCCCAAACTGTCTTGATGTGCACCTGATAGTGGCAAATCCCCCACTGCCTATTTTTTCTCTGCTGGTCTTACTAGTAGGTTCTCTCCGTGCCCTTTATGGATAGTTTGACCCCTGCTCTGAGTCAAGAATTTGTGCGGTCTGTATCTCCGGATTGCCGCTCCCCTCAACAGGGTGCTTCTGCCCTATTGCCACAAAGCTGCTTGGTCTTGCCGGGCGGCGCGCTCCTGCGTGCGCTTGCGTGCGCCTGGTCTGGTTGGCTAGGGCTTTGTCCCCAGCTGTAGGCGTGAGCTCAGCGCACCTGTGAATTCTTTTATCTTTGCCCCTGGGCTGTGTGCCAGCAAGCCCCGGCCTAAAGGCCTGGCCGTGCACTCTCTCTGGTATTTTTGAGCTGTGTGCCTGTGTTCGCTCACTTCTTTGTCCCCAGCTGTCGCTGCGAGCTCAGTGCACCTGTGAACTCTTTTATCTTTGCCCCTGGGCTGTGCGCCAGCGAGCCCTGGCCGAAAGTCCTGGTTGCGAGCTCTCTCTGGTATTTTTGAGCTGTGCGCCAGTGTTCGCTCACTTCTTTGTCCCTGGATTATGCGCCCAAGAGGCCCAGTTGTGCACTATCCCTAGTATTTTTGAACTGTGTACGAATGGTCCGCAGGTCGCCGGGTGCGCATGGTCCCCGGTTTCCCTTGTTCAGTGTCCCAGGCCGCACTCGGCCATAGATTCGCTGACTGCAAGCTGTTTCCGATACTTCTGGTATGGGCTGGGAAAGGCCTCGGACCCCGGATTCAAACAGACTCCAATTCCCCTTGGTGGAAGCGCCAGCCTCCTTGGGCCAAGGGCCGACCTTGCTCTCCCTCCGTGATACAGGCCGCGTTCCCTGGGCCTCCGATCCCAGTCGCCTGCCGATCCTGGTCGCGCACCGATCTGGGGTCGTGCAAGGATCCCGGGTCGCGCACCTGACCTCGCGACTGTTGAGAGCAGGGCCTCTCCAAATAGCAACCTAGCGCCACTGTTTTTCCTCTCTGAAAAATTCTACCTATTTACGCTTGCCAGACAAAACAAGCATCTGACTACTCTCAAATCCTAATCTGGCTCCCTCCCCAAGAATCTTGCGTCCGATCCGGGCTGCTGCCGGGTCTGGGACCGAAGCCCCACCCCGCTCCCTGGGCTTGTCCCGATGGGGACCCTTTCCTTCCGATGCACTCTGCTTACCGTATGAATGTTCAAATTCCCCTGTAATCTTGGGCATCAATCATCATATGTGTTGGAATAATGCTGGGTTTTCGCCCCGTTCCTCAGAAAATCAACCAGTGGGTAGGAGGACGTAAACTCTGTTCCTCCTATCTCACCGCCATCTTCTGACCCCCCTGCTTTAAATATTTTTTACCTCACTTCCCATTGCTTTCTGTTGGAATGAACCATATGCAATTGCCATTCCTGTAGTCCCAAAATAATAACAGTTTCTTATGGCTTAAGTTACTTATTCTATTTACTATAAACCTTCCTCAGTTACCCCAAAGGCTTATGAATTTTCCTACTTTATAGTCTTGAAAAATATTTCTACAGCCATCAATTCTGTACCAACTTTGAACAACCTCCATGCTTTTTTTCTTGATGAGATATTACTCATCTTTTAGGTCTCACTTAAATATAACTTCGTCCAGGATTTTTATGAGATATCTGCCTAGATTAGGTCTCCTGATGATATGTTTCATTTAAAACCTAATACTTTTCCTTATACTATATCACATAGTTCTTATTTGTTCACTGCCTGTAGGAAGCAATGTAAAGACAGAATTGTTGTTTATATTATTTACCAATTTATCTTTAGTAACCTGCCAAGTGTTTAACAAGTGCTCAATAACTACTAATGCAATGAATGACTTAATGATGGGACACGGGTAGTATAGGGACACAGGAGAGATATACCAGAATAGAATATGTGTATTTATTTGTTTTTTTTAAGTTTTTAAAATACATCTTTAAGAAGAAAAAGAATAAATATAGAGAAAAAATTGAAACACCAGAAAGGGGATAAACAATTATCCCCTTGATTATGGGTTTGTTATCCCCAAGATTGAGGTCCTTGAGGAAGGAAGAATAGGGTTCAGAGAGATTAAACTAATACAAACCTGTACACTCAACTACTGACTAAACATTTACTCTTGGACAGACCATAAGCCCCTAAAGCTCGACACACCTAAAATCTAATCTATCATTTCCCCTTGTCAAGCCAGACAGATCCCAAAGCAACAACAAAAGCCATGCTCTCCCTCCAGTATACTTGGTCTCAGTGAATGGCAACAATATCCATCCAGTTTCCCAAGTCAGAAACCCGGGAGTCACCCTTGACTCCTCAATCTTCCTTAGCTCCAACATCCAATCTATCAGCAAGTCCTTTTAAATATATCTACAGATGATCTGCCTCCTCTGCTAGACTTTGTGATCAGCAAGAAAAAGAACTATGTTGGTCTTTTTGCTACCAGGTTCCCAGAACCTAGGACAGTGCCTAGTGTACTGTAAGCACAGAATAAATATTTTTGCATAAGTGAATGAACAGAAAATAAAACATTTTAATTAAGGGGGGGTAGTTAAAGGAAGCTGAACAGAGCTGGTTGCTACAAAGAACAAGGCCTAACAGTTAAATCAGTAAATAGTATCAACAAAACTAGGCCTTTGCATAATTGATTGCATCATATGAATATATTGAGTATGTATTTATTTCGTTGATATATAGTTTATTACACATCTCCCAAATGTTTCAGCATAAACCAGGTTGTGACAGATACGATGATGTCATTTAGAAGTGGCCCCTAATCAATGGATGTTTAATCTAAATACAAGTATGGGATTACTAGCATCATGATCTTTCATAATTTAATTTAGTCACATTGAACAGGAAAACTTGTCTTATGTTACCTTCCTGTGCATATAGGTCTCATCTCACTAAATAGATTATGTCTTTCTAAGGAGATCAGTTTATCTCTCTGCAGGCTCAATTTCTTCCTCCAAAATTTAAGAATGAATGCAGTAAAAACAGCAGCAACAACATCAACATTCACAACAATATTATGTTTGAACCACTCAGACAATTCGTTTTTGTTTGTTTCATCTGATTTGTTTATTTTATTTTATTTTATTTTATTTTATTTTATTTTATTTTATTTTATTTTATTTTATTTTATTTTATTGTTGTCCAAGTACAGTTGTCTTCATTTTCACCCCACCATGGCCCCCCACGCCACCCATCCACACCTCCCACCCTCGAATCTACCCCCTTTGGCTTTATCCATGTGTCCATTATACATGTTCCTTGATGGACCTTCCCTTATTTTCCCCCATTATCCCTCTCCCCTCTCCCCTCTGGTTATTGACCATTTGTTCTTTATTTCAATGTTTTGGTTATATTTTGCTTGCTATTTGTTTTGTTGATTAGGTTCCAATTATAAGTGAGATCATAATTTATAATAGCCAAGTGTTGGAAGCAACCTAAATGCCAACCAGGAAATAAGTGGATCAAAAATCTGTAGTACATTTACACAACGGAATACTACGCAGTAGAAAGAAAGAAGGAGCTCCTACCCTTTGTGACCACATGGATGGAACTGGAGAGCATTATGCTAAGTAAAATAAGCCAGGAGGTGGAACACTCATACAATTCTTGAAAATATATGTTAAATTGTGAAGCATGTATTAGCATACATTTATGTGAATCATCTTATAAGACAAAAGCCTACTAGTAATAAAAGTAGACATACCTATTTCTAACATCCAATCCAGACAAATACATTATTTTCCCCTGGTGCTTTGGTGACAAATATTAAAAAGGTAGATTCAAACTTCCACCATACCATATGCATTGCTTATATATTTTGTTTGAATAAGTACAAATCCCTTTCCTTATGGTTCCCTAATAGGAAAAAGTGAATCAAACTTAGAAATACTAACAGCTTTAAGGTTTCTTTTTGTTCCTTCTGAGTCTAATAAGTAAGTATCAATATTATTTTTTCTTTTAAGAGAAAGTGCCTAAGACCTGAAATTCTAGCAGTCATATTTTTAGGGTGCTTTGCAGTATGCTTTCTATGGATTTTATTTTTTATTTTTATTATTTTTAGAATTTTTTTCCAAAAATGTATTGAAAAAATTTCTTTCCTGTACCATATAGTTGTATAATAAGTATAATGTTTATGCAGTTAATTGTTTTTTACTACTTAAGAATACTTTTTATTTTTGTATACATTATAATAAATTTTAAATTAAAATTTTCACATCTTTATCTCTCTTATAAAGCTGAACATTTATCTCCGTTTAGCCACTTTCATTTGAATACAGTAGGTTAAGTTTTTACAGACTTCTTTCATAGAAAAGCAGTAGGTTCAACTTACTCTCCTGCAAAGGGCTACATGTGGAACCACTCAGTCCCTGTAAAAAAATGTATGTCTTCATCAACTGCTAACATTAGAAGCCTATGCTTCCACATACCTTAACCCAACCTCATTCTAAGGAAATCTAGGTTTTCAGAAGTGTTATTATAGTATTCAAGCCATACTCAACAAGCCATTGACAATTTTATAGGCTTGATTTGTGATGGTAATCTTTGTGACTCAGTACACCTTATATTTATTTATTACTTCATAGTTGCCAAAGATTCTTTGGTGCCTTCCAAAGGATACAAGGCATCGGAAAGTTGAAAATCTACTACAATTCCTGAAATCTCTTTGAAGTTATTCACTCACTTGTGAGATGAGGGTAATGACTACAACTTCGAGGAGTAGCTAGGAGTAACAAGACTGTATTAATTCCACTGGGCTGCTGTGAGATTAAACGAGCAAAGGCATGCAAAGCTCTTAGAATAGTGTCTGGCACATTGTCAATACTAAATATGAACTAACTACCCTATTATTATACTATTTTACAGAGATAAATATGTGAATCTTATGGCTTAAGAAACTTACTCTGAGTCACATAGCTTTTAAATACCAGGTTTAGGACATCAACCCAGATTTATCATACTGCAAAACTCATGTTATCTTTATTTCCAGAGAGATCTGAAACCTGAACAATTGGGACAATTTTGTCTTCTTTAAGATTTTTTTAGTAAAGATTAATTGAAGGAATATTGGACTGTTTGTTACATCCATAAATCTGTAATAAGGAATATTGTACATGCACTGTAACCTGTACTTTTCACAATGGCCCAATGCTTTAAGAACTCTTATTATTAGATTCCACTTATAGGTGAGATCATATGGTATTCGTCCTCACTGACTGGCTTATTTCACTTAGCATAATATTCTCCAGTTCAATCCATGTTGTTGCAAGAGGTAGGAGTTCCTACTTTCTTTGTGCTGTGTAGTATTCCATTGTGTAAATGTACCAACAAGCAAACTAGAACCAGAGACATGGAAGCATACAACAGACTGACAGCTGCCAGCAAGGGAGGGGTTGGAGAGTGGTGGAAAGAAGGAGAAGGGAGTAGTCAAAGAACATGTATGAGTGACCCATGGATATGAACAATGGAGAGGGGATTGACTGTGGACAAGAGGGGTGGGCTGGGTGGAAGAAGGCAAAGGGGGAAAATCAGGGCAACTGTTATATAATAGCAATAACTTTTTTTAATTATCAAAAATGAACTCTTGTTATGCTCTTTGTACAAATAGAATGAGCACATAGATAGTAAGTATCATGCTCAGGGCCTCACAGGTGGAATTCTAACTCTGTTCTGTCTAATTCCAGGAACCACGCTTACAACCACCTTTATTGCCTTTGACTATAATTTCTGGGGATCATTGTATTTCTGTGTCTCTCAAGAAACCAAGAACTGACATTTGCCTTCAATATGCCAAAGCATGGCCCATCCTTTCATGGTTTTTTATAGCTTCAAATTGCACCCACACACATGTTCTCATCATCCTCAAATATTTGACTTTATTTTTCTATTTTATTATAGAAATGTGATTTGTGTTTATTTGTATGTTATACACATATATACTCACATATATAATGTGTACATATACACACATACAAACATTAATATACACACAAAAATAGGAGTTACAAAAATCTTTGAGTGGACTCTATTATAAATTATTCCATTCATGTATATCTATAGACACTACTAGGTTTACATATATATATATATATATATATATATATATATATATATATATATATATATATATATAAAAAATATATATGTTTTCCTTCCTTGTTTCCTTCCTTCTTCTTTCTTTCTTTCCTTTTTTTTCACAAGTATTCGTCAAACCTCAGAAACACTAGGAACCCCAAGAACATTGGGCAGCTGTTCCGCCTGCATGCATTATCTAGTAAGCATCCAAGTCTGACAGTGGAAGTCAGCCACCACATTTCATGGTGATGTTATTATATATTTACATGGACAGTGAAAGTCTCTTCATACTGCTCAAGAGATTCAGGAAAGACAGCTAAGTGTGTCATGTTGCATTCATGGATTAACTAGTCCCCGTTACTATAGATTTGAGAAAGCCAAATGTCTGGAGCCCTCAGGTGAAAATTGTACGTTCTTTGTTATCTGAAAATAGTGTGTCACTGCTGGAGTTAATTACCTAAAGAGCTCTGCACAGAATCCATGTGCCTGTGTCATGCTTTGCTTCTAAACTAGAACAATATGATTGTAACACATAAAAATAAATTTTTATATTTACACTAATGAGCTTGCTTCTCAGTATTGCTGGTGACATTAAAAAAATAATAGGAGGGTTGACATAATGTCTCTATGGTAATTATCATGCCACTTCTCTCTTCCTATATTCTTCTCATGTTACCTTTTAATGTGTTTCTGCTCAAGTCAATTCAATTTATCAGTAGGCAAGAGGCATGAAACAGGGCTGATTTGCTCTGGGTCTACTTACAAGTAAACTGTAAAACTCAATTTTCAAGTTCGGTCTTCAATTGGATACACATGATGCAAACAATAACTGATTTGGGGGATACCATTATTTACAGAGGTTTAATCTGATAGAAATACAAAAGAAATATATTAAAGTGTGGTACATATTTTGCATTTACATAATCTATGTGTTTCCTTCTTGCTTCTCCATTACAAATGGATTTTAGGGTTGTAATCTATGAAATGATAACCTACTATTCATCTTGAAATTATAAAACGTGAAGAGACCCAAGAGATCTTCCAGGGAAGTTTTTAAACTAGGATGTTCATATCTGCATACAAGGTATTACATGGATGTGGCTAGTCTAAAAGAATGTATTTTTAGTTCCCTCAATTCTCCATATCATCTTTCTAAAATCAATCTGCCTGAAAGCAACTTGAGTGAGGGTCCAAGCAAGTTCTCCTTTTCAAGTCTCTTTTCATAATCTTCCTTTTCCCATTTACAAAAGCAAGTCAGTGTTCTCAACATGGGCTATTTCCCTGGAAGAGAAAAACCTCTAAGGTAAGAGACACAGGCTGAATTTCAAACACTTGTAATGTGAATCAGACTATCACTGGGTGACACATTCTTTGCAGTACATGTGGTTTCCAATTCTTTCCTTTCAACCACATTGAAGGAAGACCTAAACCAGTCAACAGCTGATATATCTTTGATATGTGTCAAGGTTCAAATGAGTATGAGACATTACTAAAATATAACTCTGTTCCCATCTTATAATTTACAAAAATAAATTTTTAGGCCTAACATATATACATGCACACAGACATACACTGACACACATACCAAAAATTCTCAATGGATGAACTAAATTATAGAACAATGTACTATTTTATCTATTTATCTAGGGGCAAAGACACTCATTGAAAAATTATTATTCCACAGAGGCTGCACCAGTCTGCATTCCTATCAACAGTGCAAAAGTGTTTCCCTTTCTCCACATCCTTGCCAGCACTTGTTTTTTGATTTGTTGATAATAGCAATTCTGTCATGTGTGAGGTGGTCCCTAATTGTGTTTTTTATTTGCATTTCTGTGATGATTAGTGATCATATGTCTGTGGAATCTAATGAATAAACTGAACTAACAAGCAAAACAGAGACAGACTCATAGATGGAGAATAGATGACAGCTAGCCATGGCGGGGTGGAAATTAAGGGGTGGAGAGATTGAGCCAAAAGGAAAACTGACTCTTGGACATGGACAATAGTGGTGATTGCTTGGGGGAGGGTGTATAACGGGGTTAAAATGGTAATGGAACAATATATTAAAAATTAAATTAAAAAACAAAAAAGGATTAAATAAATATGAAAAAATAAAAAAACAAAATTATTATCCAATGCTTTTAATAAATATATTTCTTTTTAACTTTTTCATTTTATTACTTTGTTTTTAATTAGAATAATTAATTATTTATTAAAGTAATAATATTTAAATGAACAACTATATGTATATATATACATATTTTCATGCCAAAGAAATATGATCTGATTTCCACGATCTGATGTTTCATAAAAAGCTTAAGTACAAAATATGTTACACTAGTATAAAATATTGTGGAAATGGCCATATGAGTTACAAGACAAAAAGAACAATGTTAAATTTCTGACAATTATAGTATAGGTTGTTCATGTATTTTTTAATGGATAGTGATGTGTTAACTAATTGTTTTAGTAAATAGATGCTATTGGATGAATTTCAAAAGATCACGAAATATTTTTATTTTTAAAATTACATATTTGTAGCATTCTTTAAAGTGCACTCTTTGTGACTATTTAAACATATAGTGAATATTTTTAACTTTTAATTTATAACTTTTTGACCGAGTTTTTTATGATCTATGAAAGCAAAAATAGTATGATGAATACTGTTCCAGTACAGCAATCATTAAATAGTTTTCACAGAGGAAAGCTTCCTTTAACTTAAATCTTATTAGGAATCTCAATATATGAAACATGTGTTTGGAAATAGCTGTGCACTACCTTTTCATCCCACTCCAATCTAACTCCAGCATCAGACCTTGATGTATCTTCTTTCTAGATCCTGGAAAACAGTTTTCAAATCACTGATCTAGTACAACCTCCTGTTTTACAGTTGGTAAGTAGTGTCTCAGGGCCAGTGAACAACTGAAGTGTGCCCAAACTCAAGTTATCTAAGTTCAAGGCAAAAATATAAAACAGACAATCACAAGATACCAGTCTACTCCCATGGTTCGACCTAATCTTTAATAAATCATTGAAAAATGAGTACTTAATATATAACTTCTTTGCCTGTGTTTCTTTAAACACATGGATTTTAAAGCTTTTAAACACATTGTGAAAACCTGCATCATGGTTCTCCTTTTTGATTAAATAGTTGACACTATTACAGATGTCCCCATTGCCCCTGCCTTTGTCCACCTCTAACCACCCTACAACCCCCTGCCTTCTGGCCATCACCACAATGTTGTCTGTGTCTATGAGTTATGCATACAACTTCTTTGAATAAGGGGCTTAGGTTATTCAAAGAGTATAGTAAAACTTCAGTATTGTTTAATGCAAGTAAAATATAAATTTGATTAGGCCAATTGTTTTATGTTTATAATATGATTAGAGAAATAAAGTTTTATTACTGTTTAATCTGAGATATGGTATAAACTAGAGCACAAATAAGTAAAACAAGTATACACAGTATTTGTGTCCATATTCAGGGTTCTGTAGTATTAAGTCCAAATTCTTTTTAGTATAAAAAAATTAAAAAAATTAATATAACCAGAAACATTGAAATAATAAACTGATAGTAACTAGAGGGGAGGAGGAGAGGGATGATGGGGAAAAATAGGGGAAGGACCATCAAGGAACATGTACAAAGGACACATGGACAAAGCCAAAGGGTATAGGTTCAAGGGTGGGAGGTGGGGAGGTGGGGATGGGTGGGGCAGGGGGCCATGGTGGGGTCAAAATGGAGACAGTTGTACTTGAACAACAATAAAAAAAGAAGGAAAAGGCTTAGACAAAAAAATAATTACTAGACACAAAAAGGAAAAAGAATGTCACTCTATTCTTTTCAAACTGATGTTTCAAAAGCTTGATTATCTACAAACATATCTACATAGATATACATTGTTTAACATGTTTATTTTAAATTAATTTAAAGACAGGATATATGTCTTATCTACATGAAAACATGTAACTGCTTGACACTTTCATGTGTTCATTGTTCAACAAGTCATGTTTGTGTCTTGTTGAATAAGCCAGCATTGTTTTTCTAGCTGAAATTTTTTTAAAGTAGACTTTGCTCTTCTAACCACCCTCTAATATAATGTCATCTTCAGCTTAACTCTGCAAACAGAATTATACCATGCAATATGTTTCTAATTTATTATATTAATATTAACTTGATATCTTATGTACCACCTATATAATAAAATATTAAATAACAGGTTACTGGGATCAATAATGACAGCCAAATTAGCTATTCTCATTGGCTGAACAAATTGGTCCCAGTTAATTAAATGTATGCATAGGAAATATGTCCCATCCCTGTTGCCAATATTTCTTGCCTCTCTCTTAGCTTTATGTCTGCACTTCTCTGACTTCTGCTATTACTGTCTTCCTTGCACACTCTCAGGTTCATTGGCCTCATTGCATTTCAATTCTTCCAACACCCTAGGCATATTCTTGCTTCACTGTCTTTCACTGGATGTTCTATTTGCCTGGACACATCACTCTCTCACTATTTTCAAGTCCCTTTTCCAACGTTTCTTTGCCAATGAGGTCTACAGTTAGTATTATCCTCCTTTCTCTTCTTTTGAATATATTGCCATCAAACATGCTATATAACTTCTTTGCTTTGTATTGTGATCCCTCTGTTCCCCAAATATAGCGTCCGCAAAGAAAAACATTTTTTGTGTCTAAATGAATAAATGTATCTTGATTTCAAATATGGTGAAGTTTAAAAAAATTATATTAAAGAATATAGTAATATAAGAGGTCTGTCCAGAAAATGTCCAACCATTGTTAATGTAATGAGAACAGTTTGCATGGCATCAATATAACCTGGCAGCCAAAGGCAGTGGACTGGAATATTCCTGCATGAACAATGATGACTCCACTGTACAAGTCAGTGGGAGCAATACATGCTGTTGAGTGAACAAGCATAATGTGTGGCTGACACATTCAAAATGACTGAGTGAGTAAAGCAACAAATCTGCTTCATATTTTGTATTAAGCTTGAACATTTCTCTGTGGAAACTATTTGGATGATTCAGAAGGCCACAGCTATGGGCAACTGGTGATTGGCAGCTTCATCATCACAACATGCCTGCTCAGACATCACATACCATGTAGAGTTTTTGGCAAAACCTCAAATCATCCAGGTGTCTCAGCCCCCCTACAGCCAAGATTTGGAGTTCAGTGATTTTTGGCTTTCCCCAAAACTAAAATCACTTTTGAAAAAGAAGATATTTCATACCATTGATGAGATTCAGGAAAATACAAAGGGGCAGTTGATGGCAATTGGGAGAATCATGTGAGGTCCCAAGGTACCTACTTTGAAAGGGACTGAGGCGTCCTTGTCCTATGTACAATGTTTCTTGTATCTTCAATAAATGTCTCTATTTTTTCATATTACATAGCTGAATACCTTCTGGACAGAACATGTATGACTATGGAACCTCCTACTTATGGAGGATACTAGCTTAGGAAATAATCTAGGAAGAAGATAACAGTAGTTGCTTTTTATAAATTTTATTTATTGTTTTGAGAGAAGGGAAGGGAGGGAGAAAGAGAGGGAAACATCAATGGGTGATTGCTTCTCACACACCCCCTACTGGGGGCCTGGCCCGTAACCCAGACATGTGCCCTGACTGGGAATTGAACAAGTGACTCCTTGGTACACAGGCCATCACTCAACCCACTGAGCCACACCAGCCAGGGAAGATAATAGTAATTGTATACAGAGGAATACATTTAACGATTATTTCATATTAATAAGGAGAACAAGAGAAAATGAGAACTTAAAGAGTGCAGACAATTCAGCAGTGCTGGATACAACTCATTTTGCAAAATAAGGCTAAAAAAGAAATGCTTCCTGCATGATCCTTACCATGACAAATTGAATTTTGTCATCTGTGCTTACTGGCCTTCAAACTGGAAATAAGTCTAATGCTAATAGAAATACTCTATCTTCCTTACAAGTGAAACATGAATGTTGCAGACAATAGAGAACTTGTGTTTAAAAATGTACTGTGTATTACTAGCCTAGTAGCAACATTTACATTCTATTCAAAGGGGAACAACTAAAAGATTTACCCTTAAGATCAGGAATAAGACAAGTGTGTCTGCTCCTACCACTCTCATTCAAAGTAGTATTGGAAGTCCTAGCCACAGTGATCAAACAAGAAAAAGAAATAAAAGGCATCCAAGTTGGAAAGGAGGAAGTAAAACTGTCATTATTCCCAGATGACAGGATACTATTCATAGAAAACTTTATAGTATCCACAAAAGAACTACTTGACCTAATAATTGAATTTGACAAAATAGCAGAATACAAACTCAGTACTCAGAAATCAGTGGCATTTTAGTACACCAATAATAAAATGTCAGATACAGACACTAGGAAGTAAATCCCATTTACTATAGCAACAAGAAAAATAAAATACTTGGGAATAAATTTAACCAACGAAGTAAAAGACCTGTAATCGGAAAACTACAGAGCACTGAAGAAAGAAATTAAGGAAGATACAAATAAATGGAAGCATATACCATGTTCATGGATTGGAAGAATTAACGTCATTAAAATGTTCATACTATCCAAAGTAATCTATAGATTCAAAGCAATTCCTATTCAAATACCAATGGCATATTACACAGATCTACAACAAATATTTCAAAAATTTATATGGAACCAAAAAAGACCCTGAATAGCCCCAGCAATCTTGAGACAGAAGAACAAAATAGGAAGGATCACAATACCCAATATCAAACTATACTACAAGGCCACAGTAATCAAAATAGTCTGGTACTAGCATAAGAACAGACAAATAGATCAGTGAAACAAAACAAAGAACCAAGAAATAAACCCAAGTTTTTATTGTCTATTAATATTTGACAAAGGGGGCATGAGCATACAATGGAGTAAAAACAGCCTCCTTAATAAATGGCATTGGGAGAACTTGACTGGTACATGCAAAAAAACCAAAACTAGACCAGTAACTTCTACCAAATACAAGAATAAATTCAAAATGGATAAAAGACTTAAATATAAGCCATGATACCATAAAAGTCCTAGAGGAAAACATAGGCAGGAAACTTATAGATATCCCACATAGCAATATTTTTGTATATGAAGTATATTTATTTTTTGTATATTTAGATATTTAGTATATCTCCTAGGACAAATGAAGCAAAGGAAAAAATAAACAAATGGGACTGCATCAAACTAAAAAGCTTCTGCACAGCTAAAGAAAACATCAGCAAAATGAAAAGGAAACCAATTGTATAGGAGAACATATTTGTCAATGATACATCAGAGAAGGGTTTGATCTCCAAAATATGTAAAGAACTCATATTACTCAACACCAGGCAGAAAAACAATCCAATTAAAAAATGGATAAAGGATCTGAATAGACACTTCTCCAAGGATGACATACAGATGGTCAATAAACACATGAAAAGATGCTCAGCATCACTAGCCATCAGAGAGATGCAAATGAAAACCACAACGAGATATCATCTCACACCTGTCAGAATGGCCATCATGAATAAATTAAAAAACAAGTGCTGGTGAGGATGTGGAGAAAACAGAACCCTAGTGCACTATTGGTGGGAATGCAGATTGGTGCAGCCACTGTGGAAAACAATATGGAATTTCCTCAAAAAACTAAAAATGGAGCTGCCTTTTAAACCAGCAATTCCACTGCTGGTAATATACTCTAAGAATCTGAATCACCAATTCAAAAGAATTTATGCACTCCTATGTTCATAACTGCACTATTTACAATAGCTGAATGCTAGAAACAGCCTAAGCGCCCATCAGTAAATGACTGGATCAAAAAATTGTGGTATATTTACATAATGGAATACTACACAGCAGAAACAAAGAAGGAACTTCTATTTTTTGCGACAACATGAATGGAACTGGAGAATATTATACTAAGTGAAATAAGCCAGTTGGTGAAAGACAAATACTATATGATCTCACCTATTAGAGGAATCTGATGAACAATACACTAATGAACCAAATAGAACCACAGGCATGGAAACGTGGAGCAGACTGAAATTGAAAAGAGGAGAGGAGGGAGAACAATGGTTGAAATAAGGGGAAGAGACTAGACACAGAACATGTATGAATGACTCACAGACATAGATAACAATGTAAGAATTTATTGTGGGACTGGGGGTTGGGATTTGGCAGAGGAGGCTGTAAGGGGAAAAATTGGGGCAACTGTAATAGAATAACAATAAAAATGGTTAAAAAATAGTACCTCGGTCATGGAAACATGGAACAGACTGAAAGTGACCAGAGGGGAGTAGAGAGAGGGATAATGGTGCAAAGAAGGGAAAGGGACTATACAAAGAAAATGTATGAATGAACCACAGACATGGACAACATTGTGGGAATTGACTGTAGGAGCAGGTGGTGGGATGGGCAAAGGCGGGCATAAGGGGAAAAATTGGGACAACTGTATAAGAATAACAATAAAAATGATTTAATAAAGAAATTAATTTCATTAAAATATGAAAAAAAGCTCTTCATCATAATATAGGTGGTAAACTAGTTTGTAGCCTTATATATTCTATGTCCATAGGCGATGGGCTGATGAGACTTTTTCCACAGTATAGCTGAAATTTTTTTATAATTAGGTCTACCAAAGTTGTTTCCATAAGCGTTTTATATAAGTGATTTGATTATGAAATAGTCTTAAAAATTAAAAGAGAAAATTAGGGGAAAGAATAAATGACATATTTTTCACAGTATGTTTATCCATTCAACACATTGTTATTGAATGTCCACAATTTGCACATGGTTAGTTTGGTGATAGAAAGAGGTAAAATATAAATAAGGAAGGATGGCTGCCCTTGAACTTACAAATAATTATGATAATTTCCTGATATTAGGCTGCTAGGTTGCTATTACTGTGGATTAAGCATTGTGGTAGATGGCTTACATTACAATTTCATTTAATCCAAACAACCTTTAGATCTAAGCATAATTATTATACTTATTTTGTAAAAAATTTCATTTATTTATTTTTAGACAGAGGAGAAGGGAGGGAAAAACACAGAGAGAGAAGCATCATTATATGGTTGCCTCTTGTGCTCTCCCTAATGAAGACCTGGCCCACAGCCCAGGCATGTATCCTGATTAGGAATTGAACAGATGACCCCTTGGTTTACAGGCTGGTGGTCAACACATTGAGCCACAGCAGCCAGGGCTATTAAACTTATTTTTTTTTTTTTACATTTTAAATTTATTGTGTTGATTATCCTATTACAGTTATCCATTTTTTTGTCCTCTTTATTCCTCTCTGCCCTGTACCCCTCCCCCTTGCACCAGCATTCTCTCCCTGCCTTAGTTCATGTCCAGGGGTCCTACGCATAAGTTCTTTGGCTTCTCCATTCCCTATACTATTCTTAACCTCCCCCTGTCTACTTTGTACCTACCATTTATGTTTCTTATTCCCTGTACTTTTTTCCCCATTCTCTCTCCTCCCCCTCTGCAATGATAGTCCTCCATGTGATCCCCATTTCTGTGATTCTGTGATTCTCTTCCTGTACCAGTTGTTTGCTTGGTTTGTTTTTGTTTTCATTTAGGTTCAGTTGTTCATAGTTGTGAATTTGTTGTCATTTTACTGTTCATAGTTTTTGATCTTCTTTTTCTTAGAAAAGTCTCTTTAACATTTCATATAATAAGGGCTTGGTGATGATGAACTCCTTTAACTTGACCTTATCTGGGAAGGGCTTTATCTGCCCTTCCATTCTAAATGATACCTTTGCTGGATAGAGTAATCTTAGATATAGGTACTTGCCTTTCATGATTTGAATACTTCTCTCTAGCCCCTTGCTGCCTGTAAGGTTTCTTCTGAGAAATCAGCTGCTGGTCTTATGAGAACTCTTTTGTAGGAAACTGTGTCCCTTTCTCTTGCAGCTTTGAAGAGTCTCTCCTTATCTTTCATCTTGGGTAATGTAATTATGACATGCATTGATGTGTGCTTCCTTGGGTCCAACTTCTTTGGGACTCTCCGAACTTCCTGGACGTCCTGAGAGTCTATTTCCTTAATGAGATTAGGGAAGTTCTCCCTCATTATTTTTTTAAAGATTTTATTTATTTTTAGAGAGAGGAGAAGGGAGGGAGAAAGAGCAATGTAGGGTTGCCTCTCACATGGCTCTCAGTGGGGACCTGGCCCGAAATCCAGGCATGTGCTCTGACTGGGAATCGAACCGGGACCCTCTGGTTCCCAGCCCGCACTCAATCCACTGAGCTACACCAGCCGGGCTTATTTTTTCAAATAAGTTTTCAGTTTCTTGCTGTTCCTTTTCTCCTTCTGGCACCCCTGTGGTTCAGATGTTGGAATGTTTAACGTTGTCCCAAAGTTCCTAAGCATCTCCTCCTTTTTTTAAAATTCTTGCTTCTTCATTCTGTTTCAGTTGGATGTTTATTTCTTCCTTTTGTTCCTAATCATTGATTTGAGTCCTGGTTTCCTTCCCTTCACTGTTGGTTCACTGTATATTTTGCTTTGTTTCAGTTTGCACAGCCTTCCCTTCTTTCTCTATTTTGTGTCCATACTCAATCACTTCTATGAGCATCCTGATTACCAGTGCTCTGAACTCTGCATCTGATAGGTTGGCTATCCTTCATCTCTTAGTTATATTTTTGGAGTTTTGATCTGTTCTTTCGGGCCATATTTTTATGTTTTGGCATGCCTGTTTCATTCTAAGGGGCAGAGCCTTAGGTATTCACCAGGGTGATGCTACCTATGTTGCTGTGTAGAGGTGCTGTATGTGGGGGAGGGGTCCTAATGTGAACCATGCTGCTTACTCAGTTCTTGGCCAGCTTTCAGTCACTTCCCCTGCTTTCCACAAGCAAATCGGGCCCTTCCTGTGCTGATTCCTGGGTGTGTGGGCTTTTGTACATTTGAGGACCCTGTGGGTCTCTACAATGAACTCTCCTATGAGGCTGGGAGTTCCTCCTGCCACGGCAATTCCCACAAGTTTTTGCAGCCAGAGGTTGTGAGGCTTTATTGCCCTACACTGGAATACTGGGTTGCACCATCTATCTCGCTCTCCAGTTGTTCCTCCTGGTTTATACACATGCAAAAGTAAGACAGCCTGGTCCTCCAGCCGTGGACTTGCCTCGAGTCCTCTCCACCTCACTGCCTGTCTCTGCCCCTGCTACTGGTCTGGATGAATGTTTCTTCTTTAACTCCTTGATTTTCAGACTTCCATACAGTTCAATTTTCTGGCAGATCTGGTTGTGGAGTTTTTTTGAAATTTGTTGTTGTCCTTCTTTTGGTTGGGCAAGGACACAAAGTGTATCTACCTACGTCTCCATCTTGGCCAGAAGTTCAGCTTATTTTTTTAAAGATTTTATTTGCTTATTTTTAAAGAGGGAAAGGGAGAGAGAAAGAGAGGGAAACATCAATGTGTGGTTGCCTCTTGAGTGCCTTCTACTGTGGATCTGTATGTGCCCTGACTGTGAATCAAACCAGCGACCCTTTGGTTTGGAGTGTGGTGCTCAATACACTGAGCCACACCAGCAAGGGCTATTACACATTTTTTTAAAAAAAAGAATATTATAATATGACAGATGTTTACTAGACTTATTGGGGTAATCACCTTATAAGGTATATAAAGGTCTGAGCACTATGTTGTATACCTGAGACTATTATTGCATATCAACTATAATCTTTAAAAAAATTTAATTCATGAAACCACTTTAGGTAAAGGAAACATAAAAAAAGGAACCTATGAAATCCAATGCTAAGAAGCAACCCAAATTAAATTTTTCTGTGGACTCCAAAATTTAAGGTGGTTCCATGAAGTTTCATAAGCTAATATATGGTCTGTTAACATAACTTATTATATGGTGTTAATTGTAAATACACTAATCTTCTCCATTAAAATGTTCTTTCATTCTTTTTTCATTTCTCATTACTGATCTAAATTTGGGGACACTAATGATATATACGAGTAACAAAAAAAATGACAAACTACCTTTACCCTTACAATTAGGCTCACATATTCTTTCCTACAGTACTGTCTGAAAAGAATATTAAAGTGAATGTAATTTGTTTTAAAAATGTTAGTCTGCCTCAAGTGTGCTCCTGAAAAAAATTCAAAAGAGCTCTTCCAGATATAACATCATCACCAGCAGATAGAGAGTAAAAACCAGAGGCAAGTAGGAAAATTGTAAAATTCAGATATATTAATTTATTTCAATAAAGACAAGGAGCTGCTCTCAGGAGTATATTGTATTTCCAATCAGCAGAAAGTCTACTGTCTTAATAATGCTAATACATAGCCACCAGATCCTCGGATAAAAACTATTATCTTAGAAAATGAGCTGTCAAGTTAAAAGACCAGATTTTACCTGTTTGAAAAGACCAATCACATAATGAGCATTAAATAAGCCCAAATTCAAGTAAGTTAGCTCCAGTTAGTTGTGAGTAGGAAAAAGGTGAAATGAAGTCAACAGTTGGACTCATATCAACTACCCATCAATGTCCTACCATGTGTCTAGTGTTGCAGTGTTTGTGGTAAACACCTATACTTCTTGACCTGCCACATTTACCCATCTCTTTGCTGTGTGGTATTTTCTCTATTGTATTAGTTCACAATTAACTAGAATTGGATTCCAGTTTTCTCTGCATCTATTTTCTCTTTTAATCTTGGTTTCATTTGAGTTATTCTTCTAAAATACAAATGGGACCTCACATATACCCTGATTTAGCCATTCAATGACTCTTTGGCTACAAATGTAAGCTTCTGAAGCCAGGGATTCTCATTTGTTTTGTTACCAACTGTATCTACAGTGACTAGAAAAGTAAATTTAGTAAACATTGAATAACTATTTATTGAATGAATAAACTAATTTTTTTCATGGTAACAAATTATATTTTACATAGCTTTCACAATGTAGTCCTAAATTACTTTTCAAGGCTCTTTTCCTATAGCCTCTTCTATTGAATACTTTTTATGCTCTAACTTACACTCACTGTATCAAAACTCCATTATGTTCCCAGAGGATGCATACATTCCTTTGTCACATGGGCCTTTCCAACATGGACACTGACTTCATCAAGACAGCAAGAAGATAGGTGTCAGAATGACTAGCATCAATAGATCAACAAACAATGCATTGGCAAGGATGTGGAGAAAAGGGAACCCTCGTGCACTGTTGGTGGGAATGTTACTTAGACCAGTCACCATAAAAAATGTATGGAGTTTCCTCAAAATGATTAAGTGAAACTGCCCTTTGACCCCATGATCCCACTTCTGGGAATATAACTGAAGAAATGTGAAACCCTAATGGAAAAGATCTTATGCACCCCTATGTTCATTGCAGTGCTATTTACAATGGCCAAGATCTAGAAATAGTCCAAGTGCCTTCAGTAGATAAGTGAATAAAAAAGTTGCAAGTGGACAATAACACAATGAAATACTACTCAGGCATAAAAGGGAAAGAAATCTTACCTTTTGCAACAGCATGAGTACAGCATGGATGGACCTGAAGAGTATTATGCTAAGTGAAATAAGCCAGTCAGAAAAAGACAAGTACCATGTGATTTCACTTACATGTGGAATTTAATGAACAAAACAAACAAAAAACAAATTAGAAACAGATTCACATATGGAGAACAGACTGACAGCTGTTCAGAGGGGAGGGTTTTGGAAGCGGTATGGAAAAGTTTAAGGGATTAAGAAAAAAACAAAAAACAAACAAAAAAACCCCCTCTCGTAGCCAGACAACAGAATGGTGATTTTCAAAGGGAAAGAAATGTGGGGGAAGGTAAAAAATGGTAAAGAGGGGACAAATGGTGATGGAAGGAGACTTGACTTGGGGTGGTGAACACACAATACAATATACAGATGATGAATTATAGACTTGTACACCTAAAACCTATATAATTTTTTAACCAATGTTACCACAATGAATTCAATAAAAATTAAAAATAAAAGATAGCAAGAAGAAATAAAAGACAGCCTGGCTGGTGTAGCTCAGTGGATTGAGCGCGGGCTGGGAACCAGAGGGTCCTGGTTTGATTCCCAGTCGGGGCACATGCCTGGGTTGCGGGCCAGGTCCCCAGTGAGGGCTATGTGAGAAGCAACCATACATTGCTATTTCTCCCTCTCTTCTCCTCTCTCTAAAAATAAATAAATAAAATCTTTAAAAAAAGGCAGCAAGAAGAGTTTCTATAGTGAGTTGGCTGGCAGGATGAAGTTTTATATGATGAGACCTATCATGGGACAATATCATGGGAGTGACATTTATCACCTTTGTCACGTTATATTGATTAGAGACAACTCACAGGTTCTTCCCATACTCAAGGAATGGGAATTATAAAAAAAGCTTGAATATCAGAAGGCAGGGTTTAGGTCACATTATAATCTGTTTGCAATGTTAGCATTGCAGCTGGGAGGATGGTAATGCCAGTTAGTATGATTAGGAACAAGATCAAGTTTATAGTGCAGCTATAGAAGGGCCAGTTTAAAGATCATAAGTTCCCTAATGGGCATGTTATATTTGAAGAGCCCTTGAGGCATCCATTTACAGATGTAGAAAGTAATATATACGTATCTGATATTTGGAACAAAATTTCCAGCTGGAGAAATAAATTGAGAGGATTGTCAGCATATATTGGCAGCCAAAGCATGAGAGTAGAAGAGATCACAGAGGGAGAGGATATCAGTGTCCAAAAGAACTTCAATCTGTAAGGCCACTGAAAAGGAGAAGTACTGATAAAATGAATATTGACTCAGTGTCTATTGTGGGTCAGGCATTATGTGAAGTGTTATTTAGTATATGTGTCTTAAGATCAGATGAGGTGTCTGAGCTGGGACAATAAAAAGACTGTGAACTTTTTTGAACAACAATCATATCTTAATTGTCATTGTATATAAAAATATAGAATAAGTTTTTCATGTAGTAGATGTTAAATCTACTGTAAACTAAGGAACTAACCTCATTTACCTGCTATGAACACACATGCACACACACACATTCATGTTCATAGTCTAGTCCTAAGAATAGAAAGTTATAGTTTTCTGAATTGTGTTTCTTCCTCATCCTCTTTAGCATATTTAAATAGACATTTTTCCAGATTACAAAGCTAACCTTTCAGATTTAACTAAATCACAAAGTTCATATTATAAGGAATAAAACAACCAGTGTTGTAAAGTCAATAGAGTAACTCACTATAGTAAACATAAAAAAGTAACTTCCAATAATGGCTTTGTCCAAACACAATTCTTTCTGTTTTTCTATAACTTGTATGGTAGCAAATTTCAATATGTAATTAGAAATAGACAGTTTCTCTTAAAGTCATACATTCTGGAGGACATTTTTGTTATTTAACAGGAAAATGAATGTAGGTTACTGAGAAGTGACTGCCTAAAAGTTAAAGAATGAAGAACTTAAAAAGATTCTTGGTTAGATCTTTCATTGAAAATATATCTGAAGTCAATACATATGCTAAAGAAAACTCACTTAAAAGTAATTCTAGGTGAGTTAAAAAATAATAAAAGAGGCAGCTAAGCTAGAAAGGGGCTTTAGTGCATTGTTTTCTTTACATATTTGAAAAATAAGTTCAATAGTTTGTATATCTCAAAAAAATGTGAATGAAAGACCATCACAGCATACAAAAAAGATTAATTCCTAATGTATAGGAATTTAGATGAGGCCAGTAAAACTTGTAGATCAAAACATCACAAGCAAGTGAAAGATTCAACCCCCAAAAGTCAAAATAAACTAAGCTTTATCTGCATTAAAATATTGAGGTCTCATGGAATCCAGAACTTGTCACTTTACCCGGCTCAAATACAGTTTGATGATATGTAAATAGATGTGGCAGAATAATAAAAAATTGTATTGGACAACTTTGGGAAAACAAGAGCTAAGTTTTAAGAACTTGATGAAATTTTTAGTTGATACAATCCACTGTAATATATGTTTCTGCCCACAAATGTAATACAATGTACCATTAAAAAGTAAAATAACACCCTGGCCGTGTGGGTCAGTTGATTGGAGCGTCATCTTTGTGCCAAAAGTTTGCAGGTACAATCCTGGCCAGAGCAAATATCTAGGTTGTGGGTTTGATCTCGGGTTGGGGTGCGTATGGACAGCAACCAATGGTGCTCTCTCTCTCTCTCTCTCTCTCTCTCTTTGTCTCTCTCTCTGTCTCTGTCTCTCTCTCTCTCATCAATAAAAATATTAAAAAAGTAAAAAACCTCTTTCAGAATAGTAATGTTTTATCTAGCATTTCATAAGCAGCACTTTCCATTAAATTAAATAGAGAAAACACAGGCAGTAAAATCTCAGACATTTCTCATAGCAATATTTTTTCCTGCTATATCTCCTTGGGCAAGGAAAACAACAACAAAAAAAATAAACCAGTGAGACTACCTCAAACTAAAATGTTTTTTCTCAACAAAGAAAATCATCAACAACATGAAAAGACAACCCACTAAATGGGAGAACATAGTCTGCAATGATACATCTGATAAGGAGTTAATATTCAAAATTTATAAAGAAATTACACAACTCAACACCAAAAAAGCAAACAATTCCAGTTGAAAATGGGCAAAAGATATGAATAGACACTTCTCCAAGGAGGACCTGCAGATGGCTCCAAGACATGAAAAGATGCTCAACATCACTATCATCAGGGAAATATATATTAAAACCATAATGAGATATCACTTCACACCTGTCAGAATGGCTACCAATAAATCAACAAACAAATGATGGTGAGGATGTGGAGAAAAGGTGATCCTCATGAACTCTTGGTGGGAATGCAGACTAGTGCAGATTCTGTGGAAAGCAGTATGGAGTTTCCTCAAAAAATTAAAAACAGAAATGCCTTTTGACCCACAGATTTGACTTCTGAGAAGACATCCTAACAAAAAACAAAACAATAATTTAAAAAAATACATTCATCACTATGTTCATTGCAGCGTTATTTACAATAGCCAAGATCTGGAGGCAGCCCAAGTACCCATCAATATATGAGTGGATGAAAATGCTGTGGTACACTTACACAATGGAATACTACTCGGTAACAAAAAAGAAGAAAATTTTACCTTTTGCAACATCATGGATAGAACCTGAAGAACATTATACCAAATGAAATAAGCCAACCAGATAAAGACAAATATCATATTATTTCACTCATATGTGGAATCTAATAAACAAAATATACTAGCAGACAATATAAAACAGGCTCATAGATATAGAGAACACAGTGACAGCTGTCAGAGGGGCAGGAGGTTGGGGGACTCAGTGAAAAAGGTAAATGGATTAAGCAGAAAAAGAAAAAATGCTCACCAATGCCGCAGCCCGCTGCAGCAGGGTGGTCGTGGGATAGGGTGAGGGACGAAATAAAGGAGAGGACCAAATGCTCTGCTGGCATAAGGCAACTTTATTCAGAGCTACAAGTCTTTTTATACACATCAGGGATAGATAACAACTAGCTGAATACAAAGGCCAAGTTATCTGTCATTTCCTTGAGAACAAGTCCTTCCTCTTG
>PVJI01023299.1:0-23813 GCA_004026765.1 Micronycteris hirsuta
AAGGGAACCCTACTGCACTGTTGGTGGGAATGCAGACTGGTGTAGCCATTGTGGAAAACAGTATGGAACTTCCTCAGAAAAATGAAAATGGAACTGCCTTTCGACCCAGCAATTCCACTACTGGGATTATACCCTAAGAATACTGAAAAACCAATTCAAAAGAACCTTTGCACTCCAATGTTCATAGCAGCACAATTCACAATAGCCAAGTGCTGGAAACAACCTAAGTGCCCATCTACAAACGAGTGGATCAAGAAACAATGGTACATTTACACAATGGAATTCTACGCAGCAGAGAGGAAGAAGGAGCTTATACCCTCTGCAACCGCATGGATGAACTGGAGAGCATTATGCTAAGTGAAGTAAGCCAGGGAGTGAGGGACAAATACCATATGATCTCACCTTTAACTGGATTATAAACAACAAAAGCAGAAAGCAAGCAAAACATAACCAGAGACATTGAAATTAAGAACAGTCTAACAATAGCCAGGGGGGTCGGGGAGGGGACAATGGGGAGAAGGGTTTTCAGGAATCACTGTAGAGGACACATGGACAGAACTAACGGGGAGGAGGGAGGCTGGGGGGGGACGGTGTTGTTGGAGGGGACGGGAAGAGGATACAAATAACTGTAATTGAACAACAATAAATAATTATTTCAAAAAATTTACATTTAGGTTTACAATCCATTTCAAGTTAGTTTATTCATGTGGTGTAAAAACGGATTCAACTTCGTTTATTTGCGCTTGAATCCTCAGTTTTCCCCACATTATTTATTGAAATACCATTATTTCTCCATTTTATTGTTTTGGCACACTCATCAAACATTATCTGACCATCAGTGTAAGGGTTTCTTTCTTTAATTTTTAATTTTTTTTTAGATTTTATTTTATTTATTTTTAGAGAGAGTGGAAGGGAGGGAGAAAGAGAGGGAGAGAAACATCAATGTATGGTTTCCTCTATCATGGCTCTCACTGGTGACCTGGCCCACAACACAGGCATGTGCCCTGACTGGGAATTGAACTGGTGACCCTTTGGTCTGCAGCCTGCACACCAGCAGGGCTTTTTTTTTTTAATATTTTTTCCATTACCATTTATCTTCCTTATATTCCCCTCTGCTCTGCGATCATCACACTGTTATCCAAGTCCATGAGTTCTTTTTCATTTTTGCTTGATCTCTCCACCCGCTTACATCCCCCCAGAGGGTATATTTCTGTATTCTCAATACTATTCCATTTATTTATGTATCTATCCTTGTGCTTGTACCATAATGTCTTGATTACTATAGTTTTGTAGCAAGTTTTGAATTTGAGAAGTGTTGTTTTTGGAGATTCTTCCCATCCATAAACATGGAGTATCTTTACACTTATTTAGAGTTTTAAAATTTTCTTTCAACGTTTTGTAGTTTTCAGTGTACTTGCATTTCTTTTGTTCAATGTATTCCTAAGTACTTTATTAAGTTGATACTATTGTCAATGGAATTGTTTTCTTAATTTATCAGATTGTTCATTGCTAATGTATAGAAATACAAGTGATTTTATGTATCAACCTTTTATCATGCAACCTTGCTGAACTCATTTAGGTGAGCAGTATGAGAAGAGCAAGAATATGTGTAGGATTTGGAAGGATGAATTGAGTAAATCAGGACTAGAATAATATGTAGTTATGTGTACTGAGCATGTTTGTGACATGTATATTAATATCAACCTTTAATGTGCATATGAATCTCCTAGGAATCTACTAATTAAAATACAGACTTTTGTCTGTGGGTTTTGGTGGAACCTGGGATTCTGTCTTTGTAACAACTTCTTAGTAGATAGCTGGTAGCTTTATTATTTTTAAGCTATAATAACCCTGCAAGATATATATAATTGTTCCCATTTATAGATAAAAAATGAACTCAGAAGTTGAGTAAGATGGAGAACAAGATGATAGCTAGTAGGGGGGTTAGGGGGTGGAGGGATTGAGCAAAAAAGAAAAAGGACTCATGCACATGGATGAGTGTGGTGATTGCTAGGGAAGGAGGGTGGTACAAGGGGACTAAAAAAGGTAATGGAAAAAATACAATAAAGATAAAAAAGATCTAAAAAAGAAAAAAAGGATTTGAGTAAATAATCAGTTCATAGACTAAGTAGAAGAACCAGGATTTGGTTGAACACAGTTCATTATAATGCCAAAGCTAGGGTCTTTCTACTCTATCACACTGGATATCTAAAATAGGAGATCCGTTGGCATATGAATGATGTATAGATCAGGGAAAAAAATAAGCTGTTCAGGATCAGGGGAGCTTCCTGGAGTGCATTTGGGTTTAAACCTTGAGGCTATCTTGAAGAACTGGTTAGTGAAGACTTTGCTGTACAGGTTGCTAAGAGTGAAGTTCTGAGACTGGAATATAAGGTAGAAGGAAGGTGATACTAGTAGAAGTCAACTGAAGGAGGTCTAGAAAGTGGCTCAGTTCTGATCAGAACAGACTTCAGAACTGGACTCTATACTGCATTTGAAGTCTACATTTGAGGTTATAACTACTGTTGGCTCCTCCAGAATTCTAATTTATTTTACTGAGGATAATGAATGATATAACATCAGTGCTATCCCTGAGGGGCCAGGTTAAGGGGTTAGGAATGTGGGCAAGGCTCTGGTCATATGGTTACCTATGAAAAGCTATGGACAGGTGACAAAATTCCTTTCCAATAATTTTCAGCAGGATATTAGGGGATTTCCATTACCTCAGTCAAGACACATGAGATTTCTTCTTGTCCTTAGCACCTTTTATTGAAGCATGACCCTTGATGACAATCTGGCAGGCATACCAATGCCAGCCAAGAAGGGAGTGGTGGAGGACACAAATGCAGAAACAATAAGACTCAGAAAAATAATAGCGTCACATGGGATAGATGACCCCCAACAGTTGTACAACAAACACTGGTTCTTTATCTATAGAAATTGCCCCCTGCCCCACCCCCCTCTAAAGATCTACTAATCTTCAAAGAATATAATATATTGTTTCAGAAATATTATTGGCATAGATAACTCCTTTGGCAAACACAGCGGGAGTCACCAAGCTCCAGACAAGAGGAAGTGGCCAGAAGTGTGCCCAGCTTCCTTCATCTGAAACCTGCTACTGGCAGAGCAGCACCTTTAGGGAGGCTGGGGTTAAGGTTGTGGCTCTAGTGTCCCTTGACAGCTTTTTGGCACATGAGGTTAAATAGAAAACAGAACCTAAAACTGGCCTTGAAGGAGGCTTTTCATCTTTTCACCCTCTCTGTTCCTCTGCTTCCAGTCTCTCCCTTGTGAGGGCTTTATTTTCAGTGTCTCTGTCTCCTTCTCTTAGATTCCCATTGAGCATGTACTGCTATACCTGGCCAAGTCTGAAGCCAGTAGGATTCAGGAAGACTCAATTATCCAGGCCCCTGGGAGTGGGGAGTTAGGAGGGACATATTATAATAGCTCTTTCTCTCTACATATCAACCACTGTACTTACCTATTACTCACTGGGGCCTGTATGAGTGTTTGAAGGGAGAGGGCAGAAGTCAAGACCAATAACTATCTTTGTGGAAATCCCTTGGCCTACCTTCCAAACTGCTACCCTCTGGCAGGCCTTTGTGGAAGGCGGAGCCCAGGAAATGAGAATGGAAGAGAGACAATGCATCTCAAGTAACAGTGACAGCTTTGCAGCACTATCACTCACAATGGGACTATGTCAGTAGTGCTGGGCATCAATGCCTATTTAGTAGTTCTCCTATGTCTGCCTAACTTCACTGCTCAATATAATTTGTGGGTTATTTTATTAAGATCTTTGGAAACTGTCCTTATATGTGCAAATGAGCATCCTTGTGTTCTGATTCCAATTCTAAAATAATTTGAGGTGGGATGAGGGACAAAATAACAGAGTCAATAGTACTTTTAGTGTGATAAATTTAAGGTACAATCACTCAACTGCTCACTAGAAAAACTCAGACTATGATCATAGTGTCTAAGTGAGCGACCACTGTTTTCCTTGGGCCTATATTTCCAAAAAGCTGTTCTAGCCACACACACACATCTAATAATCATGGACTACATTAGCCCTATCCCTTCAATACAGGACATCTAAACTTGTTCATTTTTTGTCTTAGGTCCTGTTTGTTTTTTAAGATGGCAGCCACATCCTCTATTCAAAGCACTCTCCCATCTTCCTCTGCATTGGCTTTGTAAGCCTACCCCTTTACAAGTCATCAGCCTTCCTGAACAAAGTAAAATTCTCCACTTGGGGGGAGAATTGCAGGTTGACATTTTAACTGTAGTTCTGACAGCCACAGTGTAGTAAGAGCATACCTAGCCCCTGCCCCCGCTTTAGGATACCCTGCTGGCCAAGATTCTTCCATTGTTTCCAAATACAATGAGAAGGAAACGGAAGTTGGGAACCAGTATTTGTAGCAGCAACAAAGTTCCTTGGCAAATTCTTTTGGTTAAATGAGGCACTCCTGCTGCTACAGTTAACCTCCAAGGACAGTGCAGAATTCAGCACTAACTAAAACAAATTCCAGGGCTTGCTGGGCAGAGCTGTGCAATACCAAGCATGGGCCCCAGTTAGCAAGGAATAGGGAACTGAGCTGTATAACAGGCAGTTTGGCTACAACTCTCTTCATGCCATCACCAAACTGAGGGCCTTTCCAGGATAGAAACTGGATCCCTGTGTCAGGGTCTAGGCAACAGCAGCAGTGTCAATTGTTTGTCTGCCTCAGATCCTGGCTGGACCACATTTTGCTCAGGGACTGGCCCTGGCTGGAGCTTTCAGCTACCATGAATTTGGGTTCCCTGAGCCAGGCCACAGGCTGAGAAAGCAATTAGATAAAGGAGCTCCTCCCAAGCTCACCTCTTCTCTTTCCTTAGCTTTGAGACTATAGAGAAATAGGTGGATCTTTGTCAGTTTCAGATTTCTTTGGTTTCAAAAAAATAAGTAAGATAAGATCGAAACCTGTCAGGGTACTCTAAGCTCATAGTTATCCATACTTCAATGGAAGTATAGAGCCAGGCCACAGTGGGGAAGCTGAGTTCAAAGTGAAAACTTCTCTCTTAGATACTTGTTAGCTATGGTGAGAATAATTCAAGGCATTGGCACCCGCTTACCTAGCTATGGTGAATTCAGGCTGATCTGCAGAAAATGTTTTCTTCCTGGGCTAATTTTTCACTTTCTAACACCCCTCTTCTCACTTTATTAGTTAAAAGAAAAAGAAAAAAAAACAATAAAACATAAAAATAAATAAAATCAAAAGGCCATTTAAAATATAACAATTAAGAACCCCTTCCCCCCAATAATGAAACTTGTATGCAGAAGTCAGCTTTAGCAGAGCTATTCATGGCCCATAGTGTGAAGCTCTTAAGTTAGGCATGTATAACTCCTAGCAATAAAAGACAAGATGAAACAGGAAGTGGTAGACCCAAAGTCTTAGAACAAAAGGAGGCCACACTAGCTAGGGCTGAGAGTAGGCCTCTTCCCCTGCGTGTAGATATTGGGGAAGGTGGGGATGGAGTCAATTTCATTAAGCCTAGCTCCTCCCAGCAGGGCATCTGGGGATCCCAAACCTTTGCTCACATTCTGTTAAATATAATTTCTCCTCTACTTCACACTGAAAAGCTTGAGTGAGGCCTTGAAATTCCAGTAGGTGAATTGCCCTCAAGACAGCCAGATCTCTGTGGGAAATGGCTGGGCCATTAGCGTTGGGGCAGAGTGGAGCCACATAGGCAGTTTCTTTTTGAGCCTTCAGAGGATGATTATGGTGTGGGTGGGTGGTGAGTACATGATGTCTCTGATGTCCTAGTGCAAATAAGAATGAAGGCACTTTGTTGGTTCTGTGTATGGTGAGTGCTTGCTGTGCAAACTGTGGGAAAGAGAGTGTGGTTGTATAATCACACTCTGCTACAGCTTCTACTTGCTTCTACACAGTAGGGTAGAAGCTTAGGTCCTCCCTAGTCTCTTAGCTGGTTGGATGCACTGCTAGGTAAGTGGCAGTGAGAGACATTCAAGCTAGAGGATATGGAACAAATTGCTAACTAACTGCTATCTATTTGCTAACAAACTGCTAACAAAGATTGAAAGCATTTCCCATTGTGGCTGGGCAGGGATGGTGTGGGCAGTCTGCTGGTAGAATTAGAAATTGCTGGGCCCCAGGAGTAGGCTTTCCCTGAGACATTTGAGCTGCTCTTCCCCAAGCTTGATCTTCTCTTCCAGCTCTCGCTGTTCAATGATAAGAGCAGATTTCATCTTCACAAAGTGCTGGTAATCTTGGAGCTGGTCCTGAGGCAGGTAGCGGGAGACCATGCCAAACACCAACTTCTCGCGTCGGTCCACATGCTCTTTCAGCTCCTTGGCATCTGCCAACTGCCCTGTCAGCTGCTGCTTCTTCTCTATCAGCACCAACTGGGGAAGCAGAAAACCAATTAAAGGCCATTCCAATTACCAGTCATCTGTCTAACCCAGTGCTCTACCGGGCGTGCTGCCACAAAGTAACTACCTACTCTACTAACTGATCAGTCCTGGATTTTCTACCCTGAAGTTTACCTTCATGCAATAGCCTTTCTTTCCTGTAATAGGGAGAGGATGTACACAACAGTGATTCTGGACAGAGGAATGTACAATCACCTTTTTCCATCTCTAAGCTGTTTTTAATTAGTGGAACACCACTGATGTAGGGGTTGGGGAAGGCTCTGACAAAGCCAGCTCAGACCCCTTCTATCTTGTGAACAACCATCACTGTGACAATGCATTCAAAATGGTATGTGTTTCTGCATGGGTATATGGATGTGTGTCTATGTAGCCATGTGTAGGCACATGCATATGTGCCTCTTATTGTGGCTTCAAAGTTGTTTGCAAAACCATTTGTATCCAAGCCATGGAACTGACAGCCTCCTAATCACAAGTACTTGGTGAGACCTCTCCCTCCAATTAAGTTCGGGGGTGGGAGTGGGTAGAGAGAGGAGGGTGGAAATTGCTGCTGCAGCTACTATTATTACTACTATTGGCAGCTAGCACTGATTCAGTGTTTATTCAGTTTTGGGCTCTGTTTTAAGACATTAACATGGTTATATAATTTAATTCTGAAACCCTATGTGGTAGGTAGTGTGTTCACTCCATTTTTAAGGGATTGAAATGGAGTGAGGTTAAGTGGCCTAGAGTCACATAGCTAATCAGTGGTAGAGCCAGAATTTCAAGGCACTTAAAAGCCAGTTCTCACACTGAACACTAGACTACCTCCCAGACTAACCAAACTTGAAAGAGGAAGCTCTGAGAAGAAATAGATGGCATTTCCCTCCATCCACACCCCTGAGACTCCAACTTTACCTTCTCCTGGTTGGCCTCTGAATCAATGCTGTTGAGAGCATTTTCTACCCGTGCCAGTCGTCCAGAGAGTGACAGCAACAGGTTGACCACTTTGTCCAGGTCCCCAATAAACAAACGGTATTTTTCAAACTCATTGGACTTGCAGACAGCTTTTAGGTTAGCCTCCACCTCCTCCCCAAGGGCAGAATTGGCATTGATATCCTCCAGCAATCCTCGCTGGGCCTCCCGCAGAACAGAAAGTTTTCTGCCAATGCTTTCAATAAGCTGTATCTAGGAGAAACAAAGAGAAGGAGGCAAAGGATGAGAATGGGAACTGACAGAAACTTATCTGTTCTTGTAACCCCTGTTTTGTGATCCAAGTAACAGATGGTGGGCTTCATCCTAGTCACTGGAAACAAAAGAAACCTGAGCAAGTCACAAGCAATTCCAGTTTTCAGGACAGGTATCTTGTCTCTTATCTCTTAGAATCTGGGAAGAATCTCTGTCAACACCAAACTTCTTGGCATTAGATAATGGTACCCATGGGCTAATACAAAATGTAACCTAATAAAGAATTGCAGAAAAAAAAAATGAAACTAGACCACCTTCTTACACCATGCACAAGAATAAATTTAAAATGTAATAAGGACTTAAATGTAAGACTCAAAAACCATAAAAATCCTAGAATAAAACATAGGCAGTAAAATCTTGGACTTTTTTGTGGCAATATTTTTTTCTGATATAGCTCCTCAGGCAAGGGAAACAAAAGAAAAAATAAACACATGGGACTACATGACACTAAAATGTTTTTGCATAGCAAAGGAAAACATCAACAAAATGAAAAGACAACCCACAGAATGGGAGAACATATTCACCAATGATATATCTGATATATGGGCTTAATATCCAAAATTTGTAAAGAACTCAGACAACTCAACACCAAAAACACAAACAATCCAATTTAAAAATGGGCAAAGGACTTGAATAGATACTTCTCCAAAGAGGACATACAGATGGCCAATACACATATGAAAAGATGATCAACCTCACTAATCATGAAAAATGCAAATTAAAGTCGTAATGAGATATCACCTCACCGATCAGAATAGCTACCATCAATAAATCAACAAACAAGTGTTGGCGAGGATGTGGAGAAAAGGGAACCCTTGTGTATTGTTGGTGGGAATGCAGACTGGTGAAGCCACTGGGGAAAATACTATGGAGTTTCCTCGAAAAATTAAAATTGGAACTGCCTTTGATCCAGCAATTCCACTTGTGGGAATATATTCAAAGAAACCTGAATATATGCACCCCTATGTTCATTGCAACATTATTTACAATAGCCAAGATTTGGTAGTAGCCCAAGTGTCCAATAATAGATGAGTAGGTAAAAAAACTGTGGTATATTTACATAATGGAATACAACTTGGCTATAAAAAAGAAGGAAATCTTACTTTTTGCAATAGGATGGATGGAGCTGGAGAGTATTATGCTAAGCGAAATAAGCCAGTCAGAAAAAGACAAATACCATATGATTTCACTAATATATGGAATCTAATGAACAAAATAAACTAACAAACAAAATAGAAACAGACTCATAGATACATAGAATAGTCTGACAGCTGTCCAGTTAGATAGGGATTGGGCGCTGGGTGAAAAGGGAAGGGATTAAGAAGAAAAAAAAAGAAAAAAGAAAAAGAAAAATACCTCACAGACACAGAAAACAGTATGGTGATTACCAGAGGGAAAGATAGGTGGGGGGTAATGGGAGAGGTAGAAGACAGTAAAGAGGAGCTAAATGGTGACAAAAGGAGACTTGACTTGATGTGGTGAACACACAATACAATATACAGATGATGTATTATAGAACTGTCCACCTGAAACCTATAGAATTTTATTAACCAATGTCGTCTTAATAGATTAAATAAAGAAATAAATACTTGCTGAGACTGTTTAATAAGCAGAACTTGAATGCTTGTGAGAACATAGGTTGGAAAACCATCATCATCAATTATTTGCCTATTTCTTCATTCATTCTCCTTCTGTCCACTTAAGTACCTCCAATGTTCATGGCATTATGGTAGATCTTCACCTCCTTGGCTTAGGTTTTGAGGCCTTTTGGATAGTAGTCTGGGTTCTAGAGTTGTAATGACTATGTTTGACTTAGAGCTCTGCAACTTTCTAGCTGTGTGACCTTAGGTAAATTTTGTTATGGAGTTTTACTTTATCTGCAGAATAGGGACAACTGCAGTACCTTCTTCATTGAATTATAATAAGGATTCAATAATAAAATGAATGCAAAGGGTTTAACATAGACTAAGTACTCAGTAAAAACTGGCTGCTATTATTATTATTCAGTTTGGTCCCACTCTACCATTCTAATCTCACTTCTCAGAACCTTTCAGGATTAGCTCCTCACTCTGTGTTCACAACACTCATTCTTATGTTCCTGATTTGCTTATGCACCTCTACCTGATCTTTATCTCTTCACTTTGGCTAACCCCATTCTTTCTTCTGAGTCAAGCTTTGCCTCTACCCTCCATGCTGAAAGCCCCCACCCCCATAACTCTTCTCTCAATAATCTTTTTGTTTTCTGAACTCTCAAATTTCTTAAAATTAGAAGCCTATAGTTTAATTTGAAGTTGTTCACTTTCTGTTTCATGTATGTGCATCTGATCCATTTCCAACTATTGATGAAATTGTGTAAGTTTCTCAAAGGCACTACTGCCTGTGTCTTCTGATTTGACTCCCCTATATGCGTGACCAGTTCTGGGACTGCATGCACAGGAAGGAAGGTAGGGTTGTTGAATGGAGTTTTGGAGTCAGGGATGCCTGGAATCAAATTCCACCTCCTCAAAACTGTGTGACCTTGTATGAGATACCCAGTCCCACTGAAACTTCTGTTTTCTCATCTGTAAACTGTAGAAGTGCCTCCTTTCCTCCTACTCCCCATTCTTGTGTGGATTAAATGAAATCATAGAGGTAAAACACTTAGTAATGAGCCCGGAACATTAAGTACTTAATACATGCTTACTAGTGCAGCAGCTGCTACTGTTGTTATTATTATCACCTGGGTATTATACTACTATCATCTGGGTTTGAACCCCAGCTCTGCCACTAAGTAGTGAAGTGACCTTGAGCAAATAACCTCTCTGTGCCTCAATTTTCCCATCCAAAAAAAATAGGATACCAATAGTACCTACCTCATAATATTGCTATAAGAATTAAATGATTCCACTGCTGGGATTATACCCTAAGAATCCTGAAACAACAATGCAAAAGAACCTATGCATCCTAGTGTTCATGGCAGCATTATTTACAATAGCCAAGTGCTGGAAACAGCCTAAGTGCCCATCAGTAAATGAGTGGATCAAAAAACTGGTACATTTACACAATCAAATAGTACACAGCAGAAAGAAAGAAGGGACTCCTACCCTTCACAATAGCATGGATGGGACTGGAGAGTATTATGCTAAGTGAAATAAGCCAGGCGGTAAAAGACAAATACCATATGGTCTCATCTATATGTGGAACCTAGTCAAGAAAAACAAGTGAGCAAAATAGAACCAGAGGCATGGAAACAAGGAACAGACTGACAGCAGCCAGAGGGGTGGGGGATAAGGGAGGAAAGAAAGGAAAGGGTCTAGTCAAGGAACATGTATAAGGGACCCATGGACATGGGCAACAGGGTGGGGATTGACTGTGGGAGCTATGGGTGGGGGCGGTGGGCAGGTCAGGGGAGAGCAATGGAGAAAAAGTGGGACACCTGTAATTGAACAACAATAAAAAAAGAATTAAATGAGTAAATACATGTTACATGCTTAGAATAATATTTTGTATATAAGATGTATACTTTGATGTTTGTTTTATTATTATTCCTGCCCTGGCACTCTGGGGCCATTGGCTTATAGTTTTCTAGAGTGTGTTCCTTTCTAGTACTTTATTTAGAGATACCCAAAGTGACCAAGACCAAAAGAACCTGCTCTGGGTTCAGAGTCTCTTGTCATATTTCAGAACTTGTCAAAATAGAGATCACCATGATTTTAGTGTGAAGTGTAATAGGTTTATATTTAGGAAAAATTCCAAAACCCACTGGGAATGAGGGATCAATGATATTAATGCAGCAACACAATTAGATGCCAAGAGACTCCCAGTTATATCCTCACCCGATCCTCTCCCAAATAAAATTCAATGCCAGGACCAAGGGAGGGCTGGGGGCCAAATGATCAACCTGGAAAATCACCTACAAACCCCAGCTCTTAGGTTCCGTATATCTGCTAGGATGAAAGACACCCCTTTGTTTGTTGGCACTTGGACTTTGCAACCTGAATTTCAACCCTGGAAAAAGTATGGTGGGTAGAGCTGCGGAGTCATCGCAGACCCAGGTAGGGCTGAGCTGCTTTTCTGGTATATTACCAATCAGCATCATTCCACACCTATCTTCCTCAGAGACAAAAACTGTTCCAGCCCATCCATAATCACTTCAGATTACTATCCGCTTGTTCTGTGCTTTGCTGTTTCTGATCATTTCTCTCTTTTTCTGGTCAGATTTTATTAGGTTTGCTCATAATAAAAAGTTCTGAGTAAGGCAGGAGCAGCCATGCCATGACCAGGGAACATGAAATCCAAGGAAGCAAGCAATTGGATCAATAAAACTGTGATGCCACTACACTTCCAATTTTTTCCCTGACATTTTGTTCCAGATTAGAAGTGGTGGTGGGGTCTCTTGCAAATGGCCTTGAGTTTTCCTACAGGTCATATCCTGAATGGGAAACATGGGCAGATGACTAATTTACATTGAATTCAGATGTCCACAAAGTGGTAAATTGGGCCTTTCAGGTTGCTATGAAAACCCAGTTGTTTATGAAATAAAATAGGTAAGTACAGGAAGGGCAGAGTGATTGCAGGAATCTGATTAGACAACCAGGCTAGTGGTATTTAGAGGAAGAAAGGGGAGGCTTGAAACAACATTTCCATTTCTCTATTTCATATTTTAAAGAGATTACTGACTATACTTACAAATAAAGATTAAAATTCACCAGCTTATAATTTCTCCTTTTCTTTCTTAGCCAGTCTGTTCTCTCTACCAGAAAGTTACACAGAAAATACAATCAATGATTGCCATTGGTTAGAGCTCAACTGGCAAAAATTCTGATGTGCCCTGGGCAGCAAGTTTCTTAACAAGGATGGCTTATTTCGGAGGGACAGCCCAAAAGAAAGTCAGACAGTCTTGACTTCAAGCCTTGTCTGTAACCCTGGACAACTCAGTCCTCTCAACTGGTAAAAAAGGGATAGTAATGTCTACCTTATAGAGTTGTTTTAATGACTAGAGAGACACTGCAGTGATGATTATGATTACTACCACCATAATTACTACAATTGACCAGATCAAAAAGAGACTGGAGCTGTATTTGTGAGAAACCCAGAGAGGCTTTTTGATTGCCATACTGAAACTACAGGAATGTACTAAGATGTTCTAAAGAACCCAGAGGCCAGGGCAACCTCTAGACATACTCAAGCTAAATAATGAAAAATCTCTAAGGCATTTTTTAAAAATTCACCTTTTTTTGAGCCAGTTCATGGTCCACTTCCTCCTCTCCTAGGCCAATCTCTGCCATCTCAGGTTGGTCTTTCAACTTGTTCAACAGCTCTGCCTTGGCCACAGAAATATTGTAATAAGCTGAGTAAGAGGTAGAGATCCCTGGGGCCCCATGAGGAGGTGAGAAGTGCTGAAATTCTTGTCTGTGGGAACAAAGAATGACCATTTGAGTACCTCTGTTGAGAGGCTGCTGAATTTTCTTGTTCTTAGTTTCCCTATTTGTAATACAATGGGACCCTGCTTCACCATAGAGTTGTAAAATAAGGAGATGATGGACCAGGAAGCAAGTTCAAATGTGAACAGACCACATAAAAGCTATCTAAAAGCCAAGTCTAGGACAATTCGAAGAACTTAAAAGGCAATTTCCTTGCCCCTAACTTCTGTAGCTACAGGGATTTCTTTAGAGATAATTTGGTTTGGTCATTGACATCTCACTAAAATCCAGAAAAACTGACAGGCCTCTAAAGTTCTGGGCTTATCATCAATTATCCCCATGGGTTTATGGCACCGGAATATGGATCCCAAAGGAGGGGCTAGATGGTAGGGATGTATCTGACACCTCAGCTATTTGTCCTTTTAAGCCTGTTGGCTTCCCAACTCGCCATCCTGGACCCTGTCTACTCCAGCTCTATTTAGTCTGCTTGCTTGCAAAAGCACCCTGTGGCTTTCCTGAACACTAATCATTTCTTCTTTCCCGGTGGTACAACTTCTGCTCAAAATGGCCCCTCCACTGCAGATCTTCCACAGCAAAGAGGTCACCCATGACCTTAGCAGGTGGTCACCATGTTGGAGGCTGGGGTTAGCAACCCTGCCAGGGACTTGTCACAGCCCACCACATCTCTCATGAGCTCTTTTGAGACTGCCTGGTTTCTAGTAGGCCTTTGGCCGGAGAAGGAATAGCATCTCTCCACTTCTGGCATATCCCCAAGTGCCCCAACCTCCTCCATAGTTGGGCAATAAAGTGGCGGGGGGGGGTGGTAGAACCAGTGGCACCAAGGGGCTTGACAAGTGCAGCAGCAGACCCTGTTGTCTTGGGTTCACTGGAGCCCATGGGGCTGAGGTGCTGCTTCTTGAGGCCCCAGCCCATCAAAGAGAACTGCTCTTCAGAAAAGAAGTAGCTCTGGCTCCATGCTGTCTTGGGTTTGGAGTCTTCTGCCATCAAGGCTTCTGGTCTGGTATGAGGAAAGAAATAAAAATAAAATGCTTCAATGTCAGGCTTCAGAGACAGAGGGGCAAATAATTTATGCAAGGGGGAGACCCACCCCCTCTATATTCTTATTGCCTACTAGCCACCCCCACCTGTCAGTGTCACTGCCCCTTTGCTAACCTCTACTTCTTTGAAAGGAAAATAGGAGAAACTCATTAGTCATTTTTACAGCTATTTGCAGCTCTTAGATAAAGGTCAAAAATAATGGTTGAAATGTTCCACAGCTATTTACTAATTCATGCTATGCTGTCTTGTAATTCATCACACAAAAGGAACTTTGGCACGCCAACATTCCTCATCCTAGATATTCATTTTACATGTAGGTTTTTAAGCTAATTACACTGATAAAAGAACACTATTAGCTAACATAACACAGCATTTACTATGTCCCAGAAGCTGTCCTGTGCTGTATGTGTGTGGCAGGATGGGAGGTGGTGTAGATACAGATATAAAATTTAATGCTCATGACAAGCATTGTACAGGCAACACGAGGCATCAAGAGGTAAAGTAACTTTCCCAAGGCCACCAGACAGTAAATGTAAGGCCCATGATATAGACCTAGGTGACCTAACTCCAAAATCTGTGCTTTTAGCCACTATGCTATACTCCCAAAGGGACAACTTGACAGCGTATAAAACTGCGTATGTAAGGAATTTTCTGACTGATCTATGTTAACAGAGAAAAGAGAACATTCTGGAGGGCATATGAATGTATAAGATAGAGAATTCCTATAAGAAAAATATTTAAGGCATATGTGAGCATTCTGATTCAGACAGTACTGAATTTAAAAAAGGTTGTAGTCCTGGCCATGTAGCTGATTGTTGGAGTGGCATTCCCATATGACAAGGCTGCAGGTTCCATCCCCAGTCAGGGCACATAGAGAAGTCAATCAATGAATGCATGTGTAAGTGGAACAACAGATAGATGTTTCTCTTTCTTCCCTTGCTATCTCTAAAATCAATCAATAAAATTTTTTAAAGAAGAATGTAGCTGTATGTCAATTATATCTCAATAAAACTGGAAAAATAAAAATATATTTTAAAAGGATGTGCTAATTAGAGACACAGTTCCCCAGCAAACAGAGCCCTGTACACTATGTCCTAGGGTTCATTTCTTCATAATCTCCATTAATAAGTCAGGGTTTACAGGAGATCTGAGAACATAATCTGAATTTGATAATGGACATTGAAGACAAAATAAAATTCCTTCTACAGAGCACTGAAAGGGAATACATAGAGTCCGTAAAGCAAGCTATACCAGCACCTGAATCAGTGTTATTAGACTTAATTAACACTCAATAATTCCACTAACCTGCTTCTAAACATATCCCAGAATTTTGTAACTAATCTGGGTTAATTTAAAGTATTACATATTTACTTGCCCCTAACATTATTCTCTATTACAAAATCTTAAAGCCACTTCCTTCTGGTTAGAACCCTTGTATTATCTGAGGATCTGTAATAGGTTCTTCTTGAGGATTCCAGAAATCCTGGGATGATGTAGTGGGTACAGTGAGCCAGATTACCTAAATTCTGGCTACCTGTGATGTTCTGCAAGTTACTTTACCTACCTGTGGCTCACTTTTCTCATCTAAAAGATGTAGGAGACTAATGGTATCTATTTCATAGGTTTTTTGTGAAGATTGAATCTATCAGTACATGAAAGTGCTTAGAACAATGCTTGGTACATGGTAAGCAAGCAAAAATATTAGCTATGTTGGGATTGATGCTGTTCCTTAAATTGCCATCACTCAAAGAAGCATCTATAATTGACTTTTTGCAGCCACAAACCAGGGATGTATGCAAACAAATGCTTCCCCTTACATTACATAGTCATGTTTTTAAAAATCTCTGGAACAGCCCTGGCTGGTGTAGCTCAGTGGATTGAGCACGGGCTGGGAACCAGACAGTCCCAGTTCTATTCCCAGTCAGGGCACATGCCTGGGTTGCGGGCCAGGTCCCCTGTGAGGGCCATGTAAGAGGCAACCGTACATTGCTGTTTCTCTCCCTCTCTGTCTCCCTCCCTTCTCCTCTCTCTAAAAGTAAATAAATAAAATCTTTAATAAAGAATCTCTGGAACAAGTTACAAGATCTGTAACAATAGCAATTTATTTTCCTCTGGACAAGGTGTCAAGGTGAATGGACACACATAAAGGAAGAAAGACCAGGAGACTGACAGGGGTACTATAACTACTACATCCCATACATATATCTACAGGACATGGGAGGGCCTCGTAAATGCCTGGTTTACTATAAGGGCTAAATTTCTATGAGACTAAAATAGTGAAATAAGCATGGATTTGGGAGTCAGATCTGGTTTTGAATCTTTGCTGCACAATTCTGACTTATTTGGTGTCTTATTTTGTTCAGCTTTAGTTTTCTCATCTGTCAAATGAGGATAATAATGGCCCTTAGGGCTGTTGGGAGGATTAAATGAAATAATGGATATAAAATGACTAGCAGTGTCTGGCACAGAGAAAATGCTTAATTCATGTTCATTCATTCATTTTTTCTTTATTCTTTTCTTAGACTTTATATTATATTTTATTTTTTTTAATTGTTGTTCAACTACAGTTATCCCCATTTTCTCCCCACCACTCTCCCCCATCCCACCCACCCCTACCTCCCACACTCAATCCTACCCGCCTCCTTTGGCTTTGACCACGAGTCCTTTATACATGTTCCTTGATGACCCTTCCCCTACTTGGCCCAGTTATCCCTATCCCCCCTCCCCTCTGGTTACTGTCAGTTTGCTCTATATTTCAATGTCTTTCTTCTGAATATTAAGCACTTCTGTTTTAGGTCACCTTCCCTTCTCCCTGCTGTGATAGGTAACAATTATAGTCACTTTCCAAAAAATGTATTCCAATTACAATAAGAATGCTCCCCAGATAGATGGACAGCTTAAGAAGCAGCAACTAGGTATCTGATAAGTGATTCTCACAGTGTCAGAGAACCAAGCCCTGTAAGTGCTGTGCTTGTGGCACGTTGGGCTAGAAAACCTTGACTAGCTCCAGATACTCAAGTAATGGATTTGCCCGTCAGTAAAAGACATGATAAGAAGGTACTTCTAATATCAACATGTCTCAGGCAGGTTCCTTCTCTAAAGGGATTTAAAGAAAGCACTTAGAGGACAGATACCTACACCCAACCTTCACTACCAGCAGAGAGTGGGCTGAGCTCTCTTCTGGAGGACCAGCAGAGCTGAGAGCCAAAGCTCTTTTGCTTTGGAGCAGGGCAGACAACCATGCATTGTAGGGCATGCATATGAGCACTGGCACAGTGAAGAGAACAGAGATCAGGAGTCCTGCAGCCAGATGACACTTCTGCTTTGGCCTCCATGCCCAGGTAACTCACCCTGTCAACTACCATGTATTGCCCACTGAAGCAAATGCAAAGAGATAGGTGAAACAAGGGTGGGGGTAATGGAGAAAGTGAAAGAGGAAAACTATGTTCTTAGCCATTGTGAGGAAGGATCAGGGCATAAAGCACCCAACCCCAGGAACACCTTTGATGCTGGGGTGTTTGGAAGAGTTTAAAAGTCCAGGCAGGTCCTAGAGCAAAGGGAGGTCAGGTTGTTACCTGGCCTCTTGTTCTGAAGAAAAAGCATAAGAAAAGGTTAAAACGTATGAGACTTCTGGCCAAGATGGAGGCGTAGGTGGACACACTGCCTCCTTGCACAACGAAAAGAGGAAAAAAAGCAATTTAGAGGGCAAGGGCAGCCAGATTTGACAGAAAACTGAACTGAGTGGAAGTCCAACAACCAAGGAGTTAAAGAGGACACGTGCATCCAGACCGGTAGGCAGGGTGGAGCTGGGTGAAGAGCGCTCGGGGAGACACGGTTTGTTGAGCAGTGCCGGTGGTGCTCCAGTCGCCTGGAGCAGCCCATGGTGGGCGTGCCTGGCCAAGTGCGGCGGGGGCACTCTGCAAAACCGGGGCTGAGACTGGTGGACTCGGCGGTCCCGCATTAGTGCATGGATAAACCCAGAGGAAAAGCTGGGGGGCAGAACAGGCTGCTTGGCCCACCAACGCAGGGAAATAAAGCCTCAAATCACCGATTGAAAACACCTGTGGGGGTTGAGGCGGTGGCAGGAGGAACTCCCAGCCTTACAGGAGAGTTCGTTGGGGAAGCCCACGGGGACTTGGAACTGTACAGGCCCATCCACTAACCCTGGAGCCAGCAAAGAGGGGATCAACTTGCTTGTGGGCAGCTGGGGAGGTGCTGTGAGCGGAGCAAGTGCCATTGTTCTCTCAGACACAGCATCACAACAGAACAAGGTGGATTACCCCGCCCCCACAGCCAGCGTCACAACAGAACGACCTGGGTTTCCCCACCCTGGTGAAGACCTAAAGCTCCGCCCCTTAAAGTAACAGGCACACCGAGGGAAAAAAAGGCCCAAATGAGAGAGGAAAAAAATGGTGGCAAGATAGGGGGGAGCAGAGTCCACTTCCTCCTCCTCACAAGTGAAACACCTAGCTGATTTTCTGAGGAACAGAGTGAACGCCCAACAGTATTCCAGCATATATGAAGATTGGTGACCAAGATTACAGGGGAAATTGAACGATTAGACACAGACAGGAGAACCAGGGGAGCAGGCACGGCCGGACACTTTTAAAGCTAGCCAGCAGAAGTTTTTTTATTGTTTTTTTTTTGATTGTTTGTTTTCCCAACCCTCCTTCCTAACAGTCCTTCTTTATTTTTTTAATTCCTTCTTCCTTCCTTTCATTTAGTATTCCTAGTCTTCTCCTCTTTTTATTTCTAATTTTTTATTTTAATTAAAATTTTCTTACTTTATTATTATTTTTATTATATTTTTTTCTTCATCCTTCCCCTCTCTTCTTTATCCACAGGTAAGACATTAAAACCTGGAGTTGTGAAGAGAACAGAGCTAGACCCAGAGAAGGGTCAGCCCTAAAAACAGAGACAGTGACACAAAATTAACTTCACTACTCCAGAGAACTTGACAGATCAATTTAAGAAACAGAAGCTAGCAAGAAGAGTCTCACAAACAATGGGAAGACAAAGAAACAATCCCCAAATGAAAGGAAAGGAGGAAGCCCCAGAAAGAATGGTAAATGAAACAGAGGAAAGCCTACTATCAGATATTCAGTTCAAAGCATTGGTTATCAGGAAGCTGAAAAAGCTCGAGAAGATCGATGAGCTCACAGAAAATTACCAGAAACTACAAGGAAACTATAATGAACTCACTGCAAAGAACTCTCATGTTAACATGAAAAAGGAAATAGAAACTATCCAAAAGGGCCAAGAGGAAATGAAGAATACAATATCTGAACTGAAGAACACAATAGAAGGAATCAAAAGCAAGCTTGATGTAGCAGAAGATGGGATCAGCGAGCTAGAGGACAAGGTAGAAAAAAATACCGAAAAAGAGCAAGAACAGGAAAAGAGACTCAGAAAGAATGAAGAGGTATTAAGGAAAATGCTGGAAAAAATGAAACATAATAATATTTGTATAATAGGGGTACCAAAAGGAGAAGAAGAGGAGCAAGGGATAGAAAACCTGTTTGAAAAAGTAATAATGGAAAACTTCTCTAATCTGATGAGAGAAAAAGTCACACAAATCAAGGAAACACACAGAGTCCCAACCAAAAGAAACCCAAACAGGCCCACTTCAAGACACATCATAATTAAAATGGCAAAATTGTAAGACAAAGAGAGAATCTTAAAGGCAGTGAGGCAGAAACAGGAAGTAACATACAAGGGAGCCCTGGTAAGATTAGCAGCTGACTTCTCAATGGAAACACTCCAAACCAGAAGACAATGGCAAGAAATATTCCAAGTAGTGAAAACCAGAGGCCTACAACCAAGACCACTCTACCCAACAAGGCTCTCTATTCAAGATAGATGGCCAAATAAGGAGCCTCCCAGACAAAAGAAGTCTAAAAGAATACACCTCCACCAAACCAGCTCTGCAAGAGATGCTAAAGGGACTAATTTAAGGAAAGAAGGGAAAGAGAGAAGAGAGGAACACAGGTACAAAAAAAAAGGCAATGAATAAGTACCTATCAATAATAACCTTAAACATAAATGGATGAAATGTTCCAATCAAAAGACATAGATTAGCTGAATGGAAAAGAAAGCATGACCCACACATATGCTGCCTACAAGAGACCCACCTCAGGACAAAAGACCTACACAGACTGAAAGTGAAGGGCTGGAAACAAGTTTTCCAAGCAAATGGACAAGAAAAAAAAAGCTGGGGTAGCAATACTCATATCAGACAAAATAGACTTCAAAAAAAGGGCCATAAAGAGAGACCCAGAAGGACACTTCATAATACTCAAGGGAAGAATCCACCAAGAAGACATAAACATTGTAAATATATATGCACCCAACACAGGAGTACCCAAATACATAAAGAAAATATTGGAGGACTTCAAGAAAGATATTGATATCAACACAATTATAGTAGGGGACTTCAACATCCCCTGTCAAGAAACGAAAGGTCTTCCAAACAAAATATCAACAAAATATTCTGGCATTGAACAATGCCCTAGAGGAAATGGACTTAACTGATTATATATATATATATATATATATATATATATATATATATATATATATATCCTTTCATTCCAAAGAAGCTAAATACACATTCCTTTCAAATGCACATGGAACATTTTCAAAGATAGATCATATGATAGACACAAAACAAGCCTCAACCAATTCAAGAAAATTGAAATCATACCAAGTATTTTCTCTGACCACAAGGGACTGAAATTAGAAACCAACCCTAAGGAAAAAACCCAAAAACACTAAAAATCATGGAGATTGAATAGCATGCTATTAAACAACAAATGGGTCAAGGATGAGATTAGGGAAGAAAACAAAAATTCCTTGAAACAAATGAAAATGAACTTACAACAACACAGCAAAGGCAGTCCTGAGAGGGAAGTTCATAGCAATACAGGCCTAATAAAAAAAATAGAAACAGTTTACACAAACAACCTAACCCTATGCCTACAAGAACTCGAGGAACAACAACAAAGACAACCCAGAGCAAGTAGAAGGAAGGAAATTACCAAGATCAGAGCAGAATTAAATGACATAGAGACTAAACGCACAATTCTAAGGATCAATGAATCCAGGAGATGGTTCTTTGAAAAGATAAACAAAATCGACAAGTCTTTAAGCAGACTCATCAAGAAAAAAAGAGAGAGGGCCCAAATAAACTCAATCAGAAATGAAAGAGGAGATATTACAACTGACGCCACAGAAATACAAAGGATTATAAGACACTACTATGAAGAAGTGTATGCCAAAAAATATGAAAACCTAGGAGAAATGGACAAATTTTTAGAAAAATTTAATCTTCTGAAACTCAATAAAGAAGAAGCAGAAAGCCTGAACCGACCAATAGCAGCAGATGAAATTCAAGCAGTAATCAAAAAACTCCCGACACACAAAAGCCCTGGACCAGATAGTTTCACAGGAGAATTCTACAAAGCACTTAATGAAGAGCTAACCCCTATCCTTCACTATCCAAAAAATCCAAAATGATGGAAGACTCCCAAACTCTTTTTATGAAGCCAGCATCATCCTAATCCCAAAACCAGAAAAAGACATAACAAAGAAAGAAAACTTCAGGCCAATATCGCTGATGCTATAATCCTCAACAAAATATTAGCAAACCGCATCCAGCAATACATTCAAAAGATCATACACCATGACCAAGTGGGATTCATCCCAGGGATGCAAGGATGGTACAATATTCGCAAAACAATAAACGTAATACATCACATAAACAAAAGCAAAGACAAAAATCACATGATCATATCAATACATGCACAAAAAGTATTTGATAAGGTACAGCATCCATTTATGATCAAAACACTTAGCAAAGTGGGAATAGAGGGAGCATTCCTCAATGTAATAAAGGCCATATATAAGAAACCTACAGCCAACATTATACTCAATGGACAAAAACTAAAATCTTTCCGACAAAGATCAGGAACAAGTCAAGGTTGTCCACTATCACCACTTCTATTCAACATAGTACTGGAAGTTTTAGCCACAGCAATCAGACAAGAAAAGGAAATAAAAGGCATCCAAATTGGAAAGGAGGAAACAAAACTGTCATTGTTTGCAGATGACATGATAGTGTACTTAGAAAATCCTATAGACTCTGCCAAAAAACTACTCAACCTAATAATTGAATTTGGCAAAGCAGTGGGATACAAAGTTAACATCCAGAAATCAAAGGCATTTTTGTATACCAACAGTGAAACAGCAGAAACAGAAATCAGGAAAAAAAAACCCTGATATATTTGATATAGCAACAAAAAAAAAATAAAATACCTGGGAATAAACCTCACCAAGGAGGTAAAAGTCCTGTACTCGGAAACTACACAATGCTGAAGAAAGATATCATGGAAGACACAAACAAATGGAAACATATACCACGCTCATGGATTGGAAGAATCAACATCATCAAAATGTCCATACTACCCAAAGCAATTTATAGATTCAATGCAATCCTTATCAAAGTACCAATGGCATATTTCACAGATATAGAACAAACACTTCAAAAATTTATATGGAACCATAAATGACCCCAAATATCAGCTGCAATTTTGAGAAAGAAGAGCAAAGCAGGAGGGATCACAATTCCTGATATCAAACTGTATTACACGGCCACTGTAATCAAAACAGCTTGGTACTGGCATAAAAAGAGACAGATAGACCAATGGAACAGAATAGAGAGCCCAGAAATAAACCCAAGTCTCTATGGGCAATTAATCTTTGACAAAGTGGGCAGAAGCATGAAATGGAATAAAAATAGCCTCTTCAACAAATGGTGTTGGGAAATCTAAATGGCTACATTTAAAAAAATGAAACTCGAGCACCAACTTACACCATACACAAACATAAATTCAAGGTGGATAAAAGACTTAAATGTAGACTTCCGGCAAGATGGCGGCATAGGTGAATGCGCCGTGCCTCCTCGCACAACCAAAGAAGGAAAAAACCAGAAATTTACCCAACCAAAAACAGCCAGATCTGACAGAAAATCGAATTGAGAGGAAGTCCGACAACCAAGGAATTAAAGAAGATACATTCATCCAGTCTGGTGAGCCGGGAGGAGCAGGGCGGAGGGAGAGCGCTCCGTGACCCTGCGGCGAGCTGGTGAGCAGACGGCAGGACCGCGGTTGGAGGGGCGGTTCCCGCAGGGCTGCAGCACACTGAGACGGGAGTGCCTGACCTAAGCGCGGCCTGCGCCCAGCTCATCCGGACCCAGCGGGGCCGAGACTGGTGGACCCGGCAGGTCCGAATTCTCGGGAGAGAAAGCAGGGCGCAACCCATCGCGCAGATTGAGAGCACCTGTGGGGGTGAAGTCCGCGGCAGGAGGAGCTCCCGGCCTCACAGGAGAGTTCGCTGGGGAGACCCACGGGGGATTAGAGCTGTGCGGCTCGTCCATCGACCCCGGAGCAACCCCCGGAGTCAGCGCAGAGGGGCTTGAATTGCTTGCAGGAGGCGGTGTGGGTGCGGCGAGCAGAGCAGGCGCCATTGTGCTCTCAGGTCCCGCCCCCACAGGCTACGTACGTCACAACACAGCGACCCTGAGTTTTCCTGCCCAGGTGAACTCCAAGGCTCCGCCCTCCTTACAGTAACAGGCTAACCGAGGGAAAAAAAATGGCCCAAAGAAAGGAACAGATCAAAGCTCCAGAACTAACCGACCAAGAGATAGC
>PVJI01023300.1:0-23810 GCA_004026765.1 Micronycteris hirsuta
ACAGAACCAAGGGGAGGAGGGAGGCTGGGGAGGGGGGTGGGGTTGGAAGGGGAGGGAGAAGGGGAAGGGAGAGGATGCAAATAACTGTAATTGAACAACAATAAAATAATTATTAAAAAAAAATTCACCCTAATTAAAAAAAATAGTAGTTCATGTAAGTGGAATCACGCAGTATTTTGTTTTTGCGACTGGCTTATTTCACTTACTATAAATAATGTCCTCAAGGTTCATCATATATAGTATGATACAATGTTGTAGCATATGAGAGGGTAATTTTCTTCTGGAGGGTGGGCCCCTTATAGTACAGGCTTCCCCCACTAGGTGAATGTTCTAGGAACCCCTCTGTACCAGCTGGCATGGTTGTGAGAAGAAGTGTTTGGCTTCCAAGAATTTTTTTAAGACTTTCAGCACAATCGCCCGTTTCACAACGGGTGATTTACAAGTGCACCTGTGCACACGGGGTGTTCAGAAGTTTTTGACCAAAAACAGAGTGACCCCCATGCCCCATCCTCCCCATTCACCCGGTCTCGCCCCATACAACCTTTTCCCTTTTGTTTCCTGGGATGAAAACTGTCTTCAAAGGGAAACGTTTGCAGATGTGGAAGAGGTAAAACAAAAAAAGTCAGAAGCACTAAAAGGTATTCAAAATCAATGAGTTCAAGAACTGTTTTGAGCAGTGGAAAAAAATGTCTCAATATGTGTATTGCATCAAATGGAGAACACTTTGAAGGTGACTGAAGTTTAAACATGTCAGGATAAATACACAATATTTAACAAATAAATTCCAGGGTTTTTGGGGTCCTCCCTCATATGTCCAAATTTCCTGCCTTTTTAAGGCTGAATAACATTTCATTATTTATAATTGTGAGTGTGTATATATGTACATATATGTATATGTATATACTTTATCTTTGCAGATCATCTCACAGGGTTATTGTCAAAATTAAAAGAGTTGATTCACATAAAGTGCTTAGAAGGGGACCTGACATTTAGCAAGTGCTATATATGGGCTATGGTACTAGGTGCAGAATTGGTGCTTACAAATATTGGCTGACTTACTGAATCACGTTAGTCATACAGCAAAAAAGATGGTTTTAATACAACTCATTCATTCCGTATTTGTTAATGCAATCAATAGTTATTGCTACATACCAGGCACTTACACATTAGGAGTATACAGTGAGGGAAACAGATGTCCCTACTCTTGAAAAGGTGACAATTTAAGTGAGAAAAGACACCATAAACAATGAAATAAATATCAAGATAAAAATCTACCGTGATAAAAACTAAGGAGAAAAACAACTTTGTGGTTTACAGAGGTGGAGTTACAAAAGGCTACATTTAGAATTTGCCAGAGAAATCAGGGAGTACTTTCAGGGTGTTTCTATTGAAATACAGAGATTACCAGCAATAATAAACTGACAATGACTATAAAGCAACAACAAATAAATCACACAATATGGCAAAGGCAATGGGTTAGGGACTCTGATGTCAGACTGCCTTAATCTCTTTGTGCCTCAGTTTCCTCATTTAAATTGTAGATAATGGGAATACCAACATCATACAGGGTTGCTGGGAGGATTAAGTAAGATAATGTTTGTAAAACACTTACAATAATGACTGACATATAGGTGGTATTCTGATAGTTAAATATTATTATTTCTAAGAGGACAACACGTGTTAAGGGAGTTCCTAAATCTAATAATAACTGCCAGAAAATCTGAAATAAGTTTTAAAAATTAAGTTGAATTAAAATATGGTAGATAGCCCCACCAGGTGTGGCTCAGTGGATTGAGTACCAGCCTGCGAACCAGAGGGTCGTTGGTTTGATTCCCAGTCAGGGCCTGGGTTGCTGGCCAGGTCCCCAGTAGGGAGCATGCAAGAGGCAACCACACAATGATGTTTCTCCCATCCCTGTCTCCCTCCCTTCCCCTCTCTCTAAAAATAATAAAATCTTTAAAAAATGGTAGGCTACTTGAATGAATGAAATATATTAGAATGATGTAAAATATTCATTACCAGAGAGGAAGTAATCCCCTTATAGTCAAATGGTAAGAACATTTCAGTGTGTCATCCTTTATTTCTAGAATATTATCCTTACCATTTGCGTTAGCCCAAATCTTCCCTAACTCACTCTTTGTCAGGTAATACTCCTCCTGGCACCTCTCTGATCTTAGTAAAGACATTCATTTGCCTTGAGGGTTATTACCCTCACAGATTACAAGCATTCTCACTTAACTGTCATCCATAAGGAAACTGAAGCTGCTCTTTCCTCTTAAAACAGCCCATTCTAGCCAACAACTAATTTCCATTGTGTGTATTTATTTGTTCATTCATCAACTATGATTAAATATCTACTAAGTGTCAGGCACTGTTCTAGATGCCAGGCACACATCAATGAACAAAACAAAGTTTATCTACTGATGAAGCTTGCTTTCTGGTAGGGAATATAATTGATCAGGAAATAAAAACTGCATCTGTCAGGATGGAGTAGGTGTTATCAAGACGGCAGGGCAAGGGAGAGCATAACCAAGGGAAGGAGTCAGGACAGGTCTTCAGAACAGATGAGATTTGAGGAAAGCTCAGGATTAAGGTGAAGAGCAAGATGTGCAGGGAAGAACATTCCAAGCGGCTGGGCACACTTGTTATATTTTAGAAGCATCCAGGAGGTCGATGTGGCTGGAGCTAAGTGAAGATTGGGAGAAGAGGTCACTGACAGCAACAGCAGTCTCTGAGGTGGCGGTGGCTAGTTCATGTAGGGCCTTCTAGGTACCCAATGCCCTGATTTGCTGGGACAGCCATGGTTTACACCAGTTGTCCTGGCATAATTACTCTTAAGGCCCCTTTCACTCTCAAAATAGTCCCGTTTGAATGACAAATTAGGTGGTAACCCTGCACTTAAGCCAAGGTAAGGAATTTGAATTTTATTTTGAGTGAGATAGGTCACTATTGCAGGGCTGTCATCCAAGGAATGACATCGTTTGACTTAACATCGTAGGAAACTCTATGGAGAGAGAATGTAGGGCTCAAGAGTGAAAGCAGGAGGTTGGATGAATTCCATAGCACGCAAGCCATTAATGCCAACATAACGCTCCACCGGGGTGTTTCTTTATGGCCACTTAAATTTTACTTCAGAAAAGTAACATATCCAAAATATCATGACTCCTTTTAACAGTTAATCTCATAGATTTCCTTATAATTAAATATGTTTAATGACATATAAATCCTTAGCTTCTTCATAAGATGTGGGGGCAGAATTAAAAAACAACTTTTATATCCAGCAAATTTCCCTTCTGTAAGTGATAAAGAAAACAAAACAAAACAGAATTTGGGCAATTTCAAAGAATACTTGGTCAAAGATCAAAGGTGGTGGTATTTATTACAATTTTAGGCAATGGTTTACCAAACATAATGTGTGACATGATATATTTGTTCAATTATTATCTATACCTTTTCTTGAAAATTCTTGATTTAGAGCAATGTACGATCTGGAAAACTGTCAAATATATGTACAGGTAAGTTAAAATAAATGGGAAACATGTGGCAATTACTGATTTGGGAAAGGTCCTTTCTGAATGGAATACACACACACACACACACACACACACACACTCTTCAAGCTGAAAAATACTTTTTAAACAATCACTGAAAAGCTTTTGTGTGCAGTTTATTTTTAAAACTTCAACTCACAAGACTTCCTACCTGTGTTCAGCTGTGCACCTAGGCTCCAACGCTGCAGGTTTCTCTTGCTGATACAACTCCTCTTGATATAACGAAGTGTCCTGAGAGTTACCCTCTAGAAGGTAAGGCCCTTATGCAAGATAACAGGAATCTTAGTCGACTTGACTTTGGAAAATTACATTTTCGTTGTCTTCCCTTAGTTTGCTCTGTTGCTCACTCCAGCTGAGGCTGAGAATTTCCATCCCAGAGTAATCCCTGGGGAGGCCTCAGAGCAGCAGCAGTTCCAGCTGCTTAGAAGCCAGCGGTGACGCTGACAGTGAGTTGTCACTTCTCCAAGCAGCTATAATTTTTGTCAAGGAAGAAAAAATAATATAAAGCTCAAAGACATAAAAATCAGATACCCGAAACAAGATGGTATTATCCATGGATTTTAAGTTAAAAAAGTTTTTTTTAAATGAGGTTTTATTAAGAAACACAAAGACATAAAGAAATTACTCATATGTGTATATATATTTGTGTAACATATACACATGTCCTATACATATAATGAGACTCTTTTAAGTAGTGTTATAATGGGCTTCCTCAGTGGCTTGGGAGGTAATGTTTCCTGATTTACTGACAGTTTATTGGCAGCAGTTCAATGACAAAGCCATGTTTTAACAGAATTTGACTGTAGATTATATTTTTAAAAAGTTAACTGAGTTCCCCCAAATTTACTGCATAGATATTGATGTCCACACCATCATTTCAGGTAAGAACTCCCTACACCAGTGTTCACACAGAAGCCCCCGGCCTTGGGAATCTTCATTTTCGTTAATATTGTACATCACTCACCCGAGTCACAGAACCCACATGAAAGACAATGATTGCTGAGAACGTCCGGAAGGATAAAAGAAGTTACTAACACCTGCAGGAAAAAAGATATTCATATACTCAGGCTTTCAGGAAAAACAGGAAACTAGATGAGAGAAACTCACAGAAACCTGGAAATCAAACATGGAAACAAAAGCAGCAGGTCATTTGCGCCCCACCTACACAACTCACACCACGCTAAACAAACTGGTTTCCCAACCCAAGTCCACTCTCACAGAGGACGAACTTCAAAGGCAAAATCCATTTATTTTGCGTTTAGGTTCTGCTCCGGCACGCCCCTGCAATAAGCTGCTGCTATCAGGGCAAGCGGACAGCCTGGGCCCAGTGCATGCTGAACCCCTACTGTGCACCGGCCCTTGTTTTCTTTGTCAGCACCGTCCTCAGATCCCTTCAGAGGTGTAAAACTTGCAACCACTTTACCAGCTAGGGCTCTCAACAACTCTACTCTAGTCAGGGCAGGACTGTTATTTCTGTCATACGAGTTGGGCGATTCAGGCGAGAGAAATGAAGTGGCTTATGAAGTGGTTCATGAAATGAATCAAGAACCCAGCCACTTCCCTATTGATGTCTTGCTCCAGGGCCTCAGGGAGTAAGTTCTATCCTAATGTTAGATCAACATACAATGTCACTCAGGCCACAGGGTTGAGCACTTCCTGGACAGAGCTCTCTGCATCAGAACCCTACACCAAGCACCCCTAAAAAGCACCCGCAGAATACAAAGCTCCGTCGCTGTTCTCAGTTTTCCCCATGAGAAAACTAAGGATAAAATACACATGAGGCACTTTGGCAAGAAGGTTTGTAACAAAGGAAACATATCAAGCTAAAATGTCCTGGAAATGAGAACCCTCTTGAAGAACTTCCAAATCCATGTGAGCAGTCATAATGCAGAAGTTTTACACATGGATTAAATAAATTAACATTATAATAAAACTGCTTTGGGTTTGTGTCACAATTCTTCCTATTTCTTGTTTTGGTTAAAATAAAATCGCATTAACAAGGATTTATCATGTAAAAGAATGGAATTCAGTTCTGGTAACATTCACTCTCAGGGGTGTCCAACCTTTGGGCATCTCTGGGCCCCACTGGAAGAAGAAGAGTTGTCTTGGGCCACACATTCAATACGCAAACACTAACAAAAACTGATGAGCAAAAAAACCCACTTTAAGTAAATGTACAATTTTGCATTCAGCCACATTCACAGCCGTCCTGGGTGGCATGCGGCCCGTGGGCCACAGGCTGAACACCCCCACGTGGGATTGTTTAGTGATTTGTATAGCCGTTTGTGTGAATTATGCATTGATATTTATTTTTCCTATACTTTATACATGAAATGAAAGGATCTACCATTCAAATAGCTGTTTAAAATGTTTTATGTACTTTTAACTTCTCAGATTTCTAATTCTATTTTCCTAATTTCCCTATCCTTTACACAGGTAAATTTAAATTTATATTATTTATTAAATTATTTATATAATTAAAATAAGATGCATGATTCCCTTGGATTTTCACTTTGCACATGCCTCACTGGTATTTTTTTAAATCTATGGGAAAAATAGCTATATTTAGCATTGATTTTGAAATTGTGCAGTATATTGAATATTCAATCTATCTTTACTTTCCATTTCATTTCATTGCATTGCCAATGGCATATCATGGACTGAACTGTGTTGTAATAATAGGTTTATGATAACAGGTGTTTGAAATAAATTTTTAAAGGTGTTTTGGAAAATATTTCAATTTCTCTGGAGCATTCTGAGGATATTTTGAAGTATCAAACTTTATACTTAAAATATTAGTATTCCTCTTTTCTCAGCCATATTGAGATACAATTGGCATGGACATGCTGTGTAAGTTTAAGAGTTACATGTTGATTTGATACACTCGTGTATTGTAAAATGATTAGCACTGTACCATTAGCTAGCACCTCCATCACATCACACAATTATCATTCCTTCTCAGCAGTGAGAGTATTTAAGATTTATGCTTAGGAACTCTCAAATGTATAATACAGAATTATTAACTATGTTACCATGTTGTGCTTAGATCCCCAGAACTTGCCTTCTAACAGGGTATTTGTACTGTTTGAGCAACATCTCCCCGTTGCCCCCGTCTCTCAGCCCTGGTCACCACCATTCTGTTGTTCCTGTAAGTTTGGCTCTTTTTAGATGCCACATAAAAGTGACATCAAACTATGTTTGTCTTTCTCTATTTGATGTATTTCACTTAGCAATAAACATGGGAGTTCAGATATGTCTTGGAGATCCTGTTTTCTTTTCCTCTGAATATATATCTAGAATGTGAATGCTGGATCATTTGGTAGTTCTATTTTTAATTTTTTTGAGAAAACTCCATATTGTTTTCCACAGTGGCTACTTCAATCTACATTCCCACCAACAATACACAAGGGTTCTTTTTTCTCCACATCCTTGCCAACACTTACCTTTTGTCTTTCTGATAATAGCCAACCTGAGATGGTATCTCATTGTGGTTTTGATTTGCACTGCCCTCATGATGAGTCATGTTGAGCATCTTTTCATGTACCTGTTAGCTATTTGTATGCCTTCTTCAGAAAAAAATGTCTATTCAGTTCCTCTATTTTTAATTGGATTAGTTTTGTTATTGATATTTTTGTTATCAGATATAAGCTTTGAAAATATTTTCTCATTCTATAGGTTGCCTTTTCATTTTGTTTTTCCTTCTGCTATACAAAAGCATTTTAGTTGATGTAGTCCTACTTACTGATTTTTGCTTTCGTTTCTTGTTCTTTTGGTGCCATATTCAAAACTTGTTGCCAAGACCAATCAATGTCAAGGAGCGTTTCCCCTAAATTTCTTCCAGGTTTTACAGTTTTAGGTCTTCTGCTTAAGTCTTTAGTCCATGGTGAGTTAATTTTGGGGAGTGGTGTAAAATAGGGATCCAATTTCACTTTTCTGCCTGTCATTATCCAGTTTCCCCTAAATGCCATTTATTAAAGAGACTTCCCTTTCCCCACTGAGTCTTCTTAGATTCCCTGCCATGTTTGGTTGGCCATACATTTAGCTGTTCATTTCTATGTTCTCAACTATGTTCCATTGGTCTATGTGTATGACAGTACCATACTGTTTTGCTTACCATAGCTTTGTAGTACAGTTTAATATCAGGAAGTGTTATGCTTCTGGCTGTCTTTTCTCAGGGTTGTTTTGGCTATTCGGGGTCTTTTGGCATTATACAAATTTTAGAATTTTTAAAACATTTTTGTGGAAAATGCCATTGGAATTTTGACAAGGATAACACAGAATCTACAAATGGCTTTGGGTTGTATGACCATTTTAACAGTATCAATTCTTCTAATCTATGAACACAAGACATCTTTCCACTTTTGTTTATGTCTTCAATTTCTTTCATCAAAGTCTTAGTCTTCAGTGTACTGATCTTTTACCTCCTTGGTTAAACTTATTCCTATTTTTATTGTTTTTAATATTGTGAAATTGTTTTCCTTTACAGATATTTTGTTGGTTTATAAAGACAACTGGTTTTATAACTTGCAACTTTACCAAATTTGATTAAGTTTTGAGATCCTTAGGGTTTTCTACATGTAAGATCATGTAATCTACGAAGAGAGACAATTTTACTAGTTTCTTTCTGATGTGGATACCTTTCAAATCTTTGAGAGGATAAAGAAAGTGATTGTTCCGGCTAGGACTTTCAGTACGATGCTAAGACTGGTGAGAGTGGGCACCCTTGTCTTGTTCCTGATCTTAGAAGAAGAGCTTTCAATCTTTCACTGCTGAGTTTATGTTGAGGTATGTTCCTTCTACACCAAATCTGTTTTTATCATTAAGTGATGTTACAGTTTGTCAAATAACTTTTCTGCATGTTTAGATGGTATGATTTTACCTATCATTCTATTAATATGGTGTACCCCATTTATTAATTTGCATGTGTTGAACTATCCTTGCATCCCAGAGGTAAATGCTGTTTGATCATGATGTATGATCCTTTTACTGTTCTGTTGAAATTGGTTTTTCAACATTTTGTTGATTCGGTCTTGGAAGATTCTCTCTCGGAGTTAATCCATTTCTTCTAGATTATCCAGTTTGTTGGCACATTGTTCACAGTTGTCTCTACAATCCTTTCTACTCAAGTGGAATCAGTTGTAGTGTATCCGCTTTCATTTCTGATTTTGAGTTTTTTCCTTAGCCTAACTAAACGTTTCTCTTGTCTTAAAAAAAAAAGTTTAGTTTTGTTGACCTTTTCTGTTTTTTGGTCTCTATTTCATTTATTTCTGCTCTGATCTTTGCCACTTCCTTCCTAAATTTTGGGCTGTTTATTTTCCTTTTTCTAATTCCTTGAGGTATAAAATTAGGTAGTTTGATTTTTTTCTTGATCAAGGCATTTATCACTATAAATTTCCTTTTAAAACTGCTTTTGCAGCATCCTGTAGATTTTGGTATGTGGTTCCATTTTCATTATTTTTATGATACTTCTTGATCTCCCTTTGATTTCTTTTTCTGACTCATTGGTTGGTCAGGACATTCTTCTTCCTACTTATAGAATCACGTTCTACCTACCTCAGTTGGTAAGTACATGGATAGAATGGAGGATAATTTGGCTGTATCATCAATCACCCATAGATGACAGGCAGATCTGGCTAACTAGGGCCAAACAGGCCAGGTCAAACAGGTGGTAGAACATGTAAATAGATAGCATGGTTAACTAACAAATTTGAGTTATTATTGCAATGTGATACCCCCCTCATTAATGGCATCCACAGACTGATTGGGCTTGAGTAAGTAACATGGCTAAAACAAAGGGACATTTCAATCAAACCCAAGGATGGAATCAAACTCATTTCTTTAAAAACAAAACCATGGGATCAAGGAACTGCAAGGAAGCTCTTTGGTTCAAAATGTACACTCAGGATATGAATAGTGTTTTATTTAAAACCACTCCTCAGAATCCTGTCTCCTGACTACTTTTGGATTTGCAAATTTTGTAGATTAAAACAAACAAACCAGTTCATGGAAATTACAAGGTAGAGGTCTCTTTTTGAGCGCTCAACCTCTGTTGCCTCCTGGTCTCCTCTGCCAGAACCACCACCACCTGTCATGGGCTCTTTGCCTCAATACCATCCACTCCTTCACTCAACTAGTTGTTAAACAGTCTCCACAAGGTGGCTGTGTCTTAATCTGTTAGGTGATACTGAGTATTGCCCCTTCTAGATGAACCTGTGTTTACAAGGGAGTTTTGACATGAAGAGATGGGAGTTTTTACATTTAGAGTGTGGACTCTCAAAAAGCCAACTTGTGGTCTTGTCTACTCTCTCCTTTTTCATCATGCTTGTATCACTTAAGGAAAAGCCCTCTAAAAGGGTGACAGGTAAAAGGCTTGCCAATTTCCAAATTCTGGAAGTTCTAAATTCCTGGTAGCCATTCTGAAGCTGCTATTATAGCATAATATGATTAACTAGGTTGTTTTAAATATAGGTAACTTGGTTCTAATATGCTTCCTCCAGGCCCAACTACACATTCACTTTCTAGGTCTTAAAGAAATAAACTTCTTGGTAAGAACAAAAGAAATTTAACCACTGCCTATGGAGAACTTAGTAATTTCTGATAATGTAGGACTTCTCCAAAGCTGTATGCCAAGCCTGTGAGAAGGTGGATAGAGGCTGTTGGAGAGGGAAGAAGCCCAAGGGACAGAGTATTTAACCTCTGTTTTCTAGCCTCCATATTATTTCAAGATAATGAAGTTACATTTTAGTCCTGGCTGGTATGGCTGTGGGTTGAGTGCCAGCCTGCAAACCAAAGGGTTGTTGGTTCAATTCCCAGTCAGAGCACATGCTTTGGTTGTGAGCCAAGTCCCCAGTAGGGGGTGCTTAAGAGGCAACCACACATTGATGTTTCTCTCATGTCCCTCCCTTCCCCTCTCTAAAAAAATAAATAAATAAAACCTTTTTTAAAAAGGTACATTTCAGTTTTAATAAAAGATTTTAGAAAATTTTTGTTGGCACAAATTTAAAGTTTTACAAAAAGTAATATGAATATGCAGAATTCATCAGATTATGTTATAGAGACTAGTATGACTTAATTCTCCCTAGACTTCATGAACAATCTTCATTACAGAAACCAAACTATCAAAAGTGATAACATATCAAATAAATACATTTCAAAATCTGATGCCATTAATTATAGTTTTTAACATTTTATTGCATTTACAATGTATAGAACATTATAAGGATTTACAGTAGAAGTCAAATATCCCAGCCCTTAAAAGTTGAATAGAAAAGACTGGATGAACAATACATAAATATCTCTGAACATGAGCATTGGAAACATGAACATTATTATAACTTTACAGGTTTATACAGGTTAACTGTTATATGTAATAGAACAGGTGAGAAGGGTAAAACAGTAAATAAGAAAGTCACTAGGGTGTGAAATAACTATAGCTGGATGGTACTGAATAAAAAGACAACATTGAAAATACGATTTGTAAATCCTAAAATGCCCTACAAAAACATAGCTATCCTCTATGCACAACTGTGAGGTAGAATTCTTCCCAGCCAGTTTTCTGGTTTCTTTACCACCGTTTGGGGGAATCCCGTCCAGACGGTTCTCACACTGCTGTACCTGGGACTGACTAGTAGTACATGTTTTTATTACTCCTCCTGCCCCCGTTAAACAGACATAATCTTTTCTGTTTATCAATCTTATTCTAACTACTGAAAATGGGTGGCAAAAGTTAGTAGCAGAAACAAATCAATGTGGTTTCTTCTAGCGAACATTATCACCATGCTTGGGTAAGTGCTTTAATTCCTCAAAAAGTGAAACCAATGCTAAAATTTAAGGTTCAGCAACCCCTTGGGGACTGTTTCGGGCACACAGGTATTTGCTTCCCTCAAATAATACCAACTGCCAACCGTGAACAATATCTATTCTATCCCAAACCCACTTCTAGTATTTCAAATGTGGACCATAAAAAAAGTTTACACCTTTCTACACATCCAAAAATATAGTGATAATCCAACACACATTACAACCACATTGGAAAAATGTATGGCAGTTTCTTTTAAAACTACCCTATGACACAGAAATTCTAATCCTAGGTATTCACCCAAGAGGAACGAAGTCCTATGTTCACATTAGACTTAGGGTAACAATAATCATAGCAGCTTTATTTATAATTGCCAATACTGGAAACAGCCCAGGTATTCATAAATAAGAAAATGGATAAACTATACTATAGTCATACAATGGAATACTACACAGCAACAAAAATAAATGAACTATTAATACACCCAACCACATGGATAAATCTCCAAATGTAGTAATTCTAGCAGAGTACATGCTGTGTGATTCTATTTACACAAAGATCTAGAACAGACAAATCTGGTTTATGAGTAGAAAAAAGAACAGCGGTTGCCTTTGGGGGTTGAGTGGGGACAAGGGTTGACTGGAAAGGGCCATGTGTGAATTTTCTGATAACGTTTTATATTTTGATAGCACTGTATGCATTTGCCAAAACTCAGTGGATGTGTACTTAAGATTTCTGCATTTCACTGTATGCTAACTATATAAAAAAAGCGTAAGCAAGTATTGAACTCTAGTTAATGATGTCATATGCTAAAGTATTTAGTATGAAGTGTAGGATGTCTGCAATGTAAAATCCATCAAAAAGGGATCTGAATTGATGAGCTGAACAGGTATGTGACAATGCAAGCACAGTTAATGGTAACTACCATCAGGATGGTGAGTTTGAAAAAATGTTTATAATAAGTAAGTAAATAGATTGTTGCCGGGACAGGGGGAATCCAGGGTGCAAGCTTACCAAATAATGCTGCTGAGAATTTCATTATTGATCCCATGGCAATATAATCATCAAATTCTTCTAATCAATGTCAATTTAAAAACTTAAGAGCTTGTGAAAGGACATCACTGAGTGTGAAGTGAGCAATCAGTTCTCAAATCTATGCTGGCTCAAAATTGTCAGTGATATTTCGATCTCTCACACATTTACAAAACACAATACATATACTGATCATACATTTTACACCCATCTGTTGGCTATGTAGACTAACGTAACAGCTAAGTTGAAGATAGTCTCAAGAGAAAAATCAAGCTTAGAAATTTTTTACCATGATTCTAAATTGAAAAAGAACAAGGGTAATTATTAGAGATGTGTAGGTTCAAAACACGATGTGGGGCTTGATCTTAGTGAACGGGCCCCTATGCTCTGAGTGAAAGGGCATCTGAATGCTCCTCCTGTCTCTGAGGGACACATCTGGGGACACTCTATGGAGATGATATTTTACTTGTAAATACTTCTAAGGTGACTCTGGGATTCACTAAGAATGGATTTAGACTTCAGTAAGCCTTTGTCAGAAATAGTTTTCCATGGGCTTGACTAAAAATCCCTTAACACTGCTCTTACCTCTCAGTTGATAACTATTTTTAGTTATCTGCTAAGAATTTCTCTGTCACTATATATAAGCATTATATGAACTGCCCCAGAAGAGTTCTTTTAACAAAACTAATCTTGATTATTTAAAAAATTTACTCACTGCTCTCAAAACATTTAGTCATAGTTCTGGCTTTGCTTTGATCTCCAAATCCTTCATGTTCTAGTGCAGCCTCCTCTGCCTCTTCTTGAAGCTCACAGGCTTGTCAAATTTCCAAGTTTGATTTAAAACATTAGTCATGCTCTTCAGCATCACAGCCGTGAACTTTTTTCATTCTTAAACATGCCGATACATTTATGCTGTTTAATGGAGTAGCCCTAGGTCTATCCATCTCTATTACAGGATCAGTCATTTTTGTTATGACCACTGCCAAAGTGTATGAAGATTTCTGTTCTCTAACAGTTCTCTACGGTTTCTCTTCACAACACTAAGGGTGGTCTCTAAGTCATGTTTTTACCTATTTGGGTGCTTTATAAATATTTTAGCTGTTTTGTGCCCTTGTTGTTTCTACAGATTGGTGCCGACTCACTCAGAACCACTCCAAATGACTTCCTTTTACTTACTTTCTTATTAATGAAATTGTGCCATGTCCTGCCAACCTCAAAGCAGGTGATACTCCTCACTTGTCTTCCATCTTGCAGCTCTATTATCCTCCCATAAAGAGTCAATCTGTCAGATTTAAAAGTCTTATTTGCTGGTGAGCTCACCAACTACACCCTTAGAATTTTCAGAACGTGATTCTGAATGCAGGGGAGAGGGAGGGAGGGAGGGAGGCGAGCATAAACAATGTGCCATTCCCCCATCAACCCATGACTGTCATCTGAGACAGGAGCAAAATTAAGGAATGCCTTGTTTTCTATTCTGAAAAGATAATTATAGTAATAATAGCTTCCATTTTGGATAACATCTTCCTTTTCAATACATTTTTAAACATGATTGCATTTCAATCATGTTTAATATTATTTGATGATATCTCTAATTTACAGATCCAGAGAAATTGTTTAGCGGTTCTTACCAAGGTCAGTAAATGGTAAAGCCAGACATTGAAGTAGTCAAACTCCAAACTCGTCCCATTATATTTACTATAGTTGTTGATTTAGCTTTTACGATCTTTACTATTCTTGCTAGCACTTATGCTTCTTAGCAAAATCTTGACTTTTCGGTAGCACATACTAATGTCAAATAGTATCAGATGTTAAATCTGCACTTCATTTTGCCTTATCAGTGTGTTTGTTACCCTACAGAAGAGCATTTTCCACTCTCAACAGAAGCTTTTTTAGAACTGATAAGTGGTTAAGTTTGCTAATTAGGCTAACTTTGTGCAGCTATGTTCCAGCCTTCCTTTTTAATCCTAGAGACATTTTCCTTTGAGGGTTTAAGCAAACATACCTCAATCATGGAAATACTGTCATTGATGGTATTTACTGATGTTAGTTTCCTGTACCATTTTTAATAGATTCAGATGTGGAGGATTTTCGCAACCATGCTGCTATGTTTAGTTTTTATTAGTTTTTCTTTTACTATGGTCTTGTGATACAGAAGTACATAGTAATACTCAATCTCTCTCACAAGGAACTTAGACTGTAGAAGAGAACTCTGAATTCTTTCTCCAAGTCGACTGACAGTACAGGGAGACAGGTTCAGCTAATCTCACAATCACATCACTGGTCACAATGGGTTTAGATCACGAGAGTATGGTTTGCTCCGCACTATCAGGAAATTAGCTGGCATGATCCTATTAAGCAGTATGCCACTAACTATAATAATAAACTAAATAGCACACCATTTGTCAACTGATGGGGCAATGAAACAAACAGCAAACACATTAATACTAGGTAACACTTGGAAGTACTGGCCAATTTAAATGCCTATAAAATGAGAGAAGTATCTAATCTTCTCCATAGCAACAAATCCTAGACCTGAAATCAACATCCTAGCTGGCAGGCTGAGCAGTTTCCTTATCACAAATGTCACCCTAGCAGAGTAAGGTCATCAACCATGAGGACTGGGAATAAAGCCAATTTTATCTGAGATGAAGTTATCATTTTAGCATTTTAATGCTGCTGGGTTAGACATGTGTCAATAAATGCCAAAACTGCAGATACTGAATTTACACAAGAGCAAATAAATACATAATAAGGAAAAAAAGTCCCCCAAACCAAACAAACAAACAAACAAACCACAACAAAACTAGCCCAATTAACACTTCAATAATTCCCTGAGATGGGCTAAAGTAATGTGGAAAGCTGTGGCATATATCAATTAGAAATGATGGTTCTTTCTCCAGTTTCCAGCCAACATTTTTATTATGTACAAAAAAACTTGTGATATCAAACAAATTGCAGTTACTTCCTTCACATGTGCTCTAACTGAACTATGAAAAAAATCACATTAGGGCCTTGCTGGGTTTTCATTCATAACTGTATGTGTATATACAGATTTACATACAGAAAGTAGCAGCAAATTTACAAATGAAAAGCAACAATATTTGTTAAAAGTGTATTTAGCTTCATCTGAAATACTCAAATTACAAATAACATTTCTAGACATTGCCTTATTTTCTTTTGCTGTAGGCAGGATAGCTTAAGGCATATAAAAATTAACTCATTTGATAAGCAGGTGAGTTGAGGATAGAACTAAGAGTCTCATTACTTACAACCAACCCTTTATGAGAAAAATCTTAATAAAATTCTTTTAGCTACTGTGAAATTCAGTAGAAGAAATAGTTATTGAGTACAACTGAGTAAATTAGCTAATATCAAAGTATCTAAAATACCAAATGACTTCTTGATGAGTAGATTCCCTTATAACTCAGTCCTAACTTTAGAAAATGTTCAAAACACACATCAGACTACAATATGAAGAATTATTACTAATGCCTATAAAGACCATTTGCATACAGGAGAACTGAGCAACTATTATGCATGAGCAAAAGTCTGGGAACACAAGTCCCACAGGGTTACTTCCTTCCAAAGAACTTGTAAGGTAGCAGGTGAACACAAACAATGTAGCATGTGGTTATTAGCACCATCATGAAGACTAAGGTGAAGAATCACAAAAGTTTATACTCATAGAAGCTAAGCCCTAAAAGACTGAGGATTATCAAACATAGAAAGAACTTCCTGGCTGTTCTCAGAAGCAGTGGTAGCACAAGACAAGAAGGAGCACTTGAATGTTGCCCCCAGATTTTCTGGCATGTCTGACTAGAAAAAAGGCTGCACCTTTAACCAGAATTGCTCCAAGAGGAGAAAGATAAAAATATTATAAATAACCTCCATCAGGTTGAAAGGACATTGAGATAAAACAGAAACCCTAAAGATGGGATTATGAAGCACTCTGAAGACAGAATCTGAGAGAGCACATTTGTAGATATAGTTAAATAGTGATGTGACTGCACTCACAGTTACAGCAGAGGATAGCATCTTCAAGGGAGGAGACATTGTCCAGGCAAGGCTGCATGACTGTGTGAATGTGGCAGAGACAGAGGAGCGTAAGAATGCAGACTGAGAACAGTCTCAGTGCACTAACCGGGGAGCCCATTTAGAGCAGTTTCAGCACAATGCTCTGTAGAACCAGACTGCAGGTTGCTGAGCAATGACAATGTAGAGGCAACGGATATGGATTTCTCCAAGAAGCCTGGCAGTGTGAAGAAGGCTAGAGGAACCAGCAGATTCAGAGGGAGCTTTTCTCATTGGAGGATACAAAGCATTTTTGAAGAAGAAAAAGAACTAGAACACAATTCTTTGCATAATTTTATATTGATCACAGATTAAAAAAATTATTTTAATCTTTTTTCAAAAAGTTTCTGAAATAAAAATTTACACAAAATTAAATTATATACATTTACCATTTAAACTTTATATAAACTTAAAAGCACTAGCATTTTATAAATTTTATTACTAAAAGTTGCAGTTTTTGTATTAGACTGCTTCAGAATTTTGTTTCTTGTCTATCATGAGAAATTAAACTTAACAATTGCTACTTTAGTTTCAGAAAGACAACTGTGATTTAAAGGATCACGAGTAAGTAATTATGTATGTCTTCTTCCCTAGCCGTCCTCCTCCAAAGACAAAGTATCTTGAGGGCAGTTAATAATTTGGATAATATTTTTCAAGTTGAAGTAGAGAAAAATTTGAAATAATATTCCATATTTGTAAGTTCTTAAAGATCTAAATTGTTCTTCATAATTAATTTTTTCATGACAAAACATGCTACTTATTATATACACATGCTTACATACAAACTTCCTGGCTAAAACACATGCAACCAACTTGAAAAAACAAATATTAAACCATCCTCACAATCCTAAGAATGCCCTTTTTAATAAGGTACTCATGTTTGGAAATAGGATATAACCACCAAATTAAATAAGATACTTAAAAGAAACCTTTTATTAAGCACAAACAACTTTTAATACACTATCAGTACAAATAGAAAATTGCCTTTCAATGAATTATGATTATGTCAAAATCTGAGGGTTTCTTCATACTGACATGATAAAAATAATCAATTTTGAAGAATTACAAAGTAAAATTTTGAGGACACCACTGTTTACTGATAATCATTTAACCATAGTCTAAATATGCTGTATCACCTGGGGAGGAAGGGCAACCATTTTTATATAGAGAATTCCTAAACTCTTATTAGCACCATTCAAAGCTTATTATCAGTTGTTAACAAACTGATAGGTCAGGTAAAGCTTTAAAGCAAGTTTTCAGTGCAATGTTTACAGTTCCTTCTTTTAAGATACTTGGAGTCTATGGTCTCAAAGCATGTTAAATAATTATGCCTTGGTAGTTGCAAGGTGTTAACATGTAGAGAGAAATGTGTAATGAAAAGAAAAGAGGCTTATCTTGGCTGTGAAATGTATCTTAACTGTATGGCGGCTAATGCTATAGTATGCTGACAACATGCGGGAGCATTATGAACGCAGATCTCTGGGAGGCTGGTAGCTATTAGCTCTCTGTGGTCATCATTTCAGGATGTCTCAGCTGCTGCCTTTTGAGACCAACAAGTTTCATCCTGTCTCTGATATGTTCTGCAGTAGAAGCCATGTCACTTGGACTCCCAAAATATTGTTCAGTTCTAAAAAATCAAAACAGAAAAACCCCATTCAGATTAATACAAATCCACTGACCACATCAAATGCAAAAAGAAGCAAAAATTACTATAAAAACTATATCTGTGATACAGCAATAGTTCCTTTGTGGACCATACTGTTTACCTTTGAATAATAATGCAGTAGGAGATACATTTTTAAAATGGCATAAATTATTGTAAGATCTTGAGAAAAATATGTTATGATATACATGCCATATCATGTGTACTCAGGATAATCGCAATAAACTAACAATAAACAAAACAATGCAACATTGGAGATATTTTTTCTATTTGGGGTCCATAGCCTACACAAACATAAAGTCTGTACGTGTCCTTCAGTGCTAAGGGCTATGTACACTAATTGTCTAGTACAGTTGGCAAGCAAAATATCCATTTAATGATAAGGCATCATTTGGGACATCAATAGATAAAATCATTTAATTTTATCCTACTTACAAAGACATTGTATTCACAGTCACAAAATCTTTTAGAGGTAGAAGAGTTCCTGAAAATTACCTGGTCATGCTCTTCATTTTTTAGATCAGAAAACTAAGGTCTAGAAAGTAACTTAATTAAGATGACACAGTGGAAAAACCAAGAATTTGAATCTGGGTCTTCAAGCAGTGAATCCAGAAAGACCATCCATTTTTAAAATATTTTTCCAGGAGAATATTACCAAAGATAAATCTGAATAATTTTACCATCAAACAAATTTTATGTGACACAGATCATCATACAAAATGGAATAACAATTCCAAATGTTAAAGGTGGTGGTTGTGAAATTTGAATATACAATATTAACTTATTATTTTATCTTAAAAGGATGAGGAAATGACACAAACACTATCTGTGGAACACAGGAGGAGAAGCTCAAGTGAAAACATCAGGGAAAGATATTCCCAGGCTGACCTGAACAGAAAGGGAGACTGACAAGTCAACCAGAAGCAGCACACTAGTATTGTTAATAGCTACATGTATAAATTTTAAGATTAATTCTCTTGTATACATTGCAGGTGTATAACATGACTTCAGGCTATTTCTGACTGTTCAATGACTAGAGATGATCTACATATTAGACCATAAATAATACCAGTATTCTTTCAAGGGAGTAACAGTCTATCTTCTCTTTTAAAAAAAAATATTTTATTGATTATGCTATTACAGTTGTCCCATTTCCCCTTTATTCCCCTCTGCTTTGCATACCCCCTCCCACCTGCAGTTACCTCCCCCGCTTAGTTCTTGTCCCTGGGTCGTACACATAAGTTCTTTGGCTTCTACATTTCCTACACTATTCTGAGCCTCCCCCTGTCTATTTTCTACCTACCATTTATGCTACTTATTCCCTGTACCTTCTCCCCCAGTCTCCCCACCCCGTCCCCGCTGACAACCTCCCATGTGCTCTCCATTTCTGTCATTCTGTTCCTATACTAGTTGTTGGCTTAGTCTGATTTTGTTTTTTAGGTTCAGTTGTTGATAGTTGTGAGTTTGTTGTCATTTTACTGCTTATATTTTGATCTTCTTTTTCTTAGATAAGTCCATTTAACATTTCATATAATAAGGGTTTGGTGATGATGAACTCCTCTAACTTGACCTTATCTGGATAGCATTTTATCTGCCCTTCCATTCTAAATGATAGCTTTGCTTGATGGAGTCATCTTGGATGTAGGTCCTTGCTTTCCATGACTTTGAATACTTCTTTCCAGTCTCTTCTTTCCTACAAGGTTTCTTTTGAGAAATTAGCTGATAGTCTTGTGGGAACTCCTTTGTAGGTAACTGTCTTCTTTTCTCTTGCTGCTTTTAAGAATCTCTCCTTGTTTTTAATCTTAAGTAATGTAATTATGATGTGCCTTGGTGTGTGCTTCCTTGGGTCCAACTTCTTTGGGACTCTCTGAGGTTCCTGGACTTCCTGGAAGTCTATTTCCTTTGCCAGACTGGGGAAGTCCTCCTTCATTATTTGTTCAAATAAGTTTTCAATTTCTTGTTCTTCTTCTGGCACCTCTATGATTTGGATGTTGGAACCTTTAAAGTTGTCCTAGAGGTTCCTAAGCCTGTCCTCATTTTTTCTCAATTCTTGTTTCTTCATTCTGTTTTGGTTGAATGTTTATTTCTTCCTTCTGTTCGAAATCATTGATCCTGCTTTCCTTCCCATCACTGTTGGTTCCTTGTACATTTTCATTTCATTTTCACAATTTTCACTTTTTCCTCTATTTTGCCACCATAGTCAACCATTTCTGTAAGCATGCCAATTACCAGTGTTTTGAACTCCGCATCTGATAGCCTGGCTATCTCTTGGTCGCTTAGTTGTACTTTTTCTGGAGCTTTGAACTGTTCTTTCATTTGGGCCACATTTTTTGTCTTGGTGTGCCTGTTACATAGTAAGGGGTGGAGCCTTAGGTATTCACAGGAGGCGGGGAGCAACCCATGTTGCTGCGTTGTGGAGCTGTAGGTGGGGGAAGGGTACAAGAGGGAACAGCGCCGCTTGCTTGGCTCTCAGCCAGCTTTCCGTTACTTCCTCCATTATCCACAAGCAAACTGGGCCCTTCTGGTGCTGATTCCCGGGTGGGTGGTTTTGTGTATGGTCTAGGACCCCATGGGTCTCTCTAATGAACTCTCCTGTGAGGCTGGGAGTTTCTCCCACCACTACAACCCCCACAAGTTTTTTCAGTCAGAGGTTTTGAGGCTTTATTTCCCAGCGCTGCAAACCTGGTTTGCGCAGTCTGTCTCACTCCCTTGTTGTTCCTCCTGGTTTATCCACACACAGATGTGGGACTGCCTGCTCTGCCAGGTGCCACCTTGCCCAACCTGGTCCTCCACCTGCTGCCTTGCTGCGCATCCCCTCCACTCTGGCTTCCCATAGCTGCCCCTCCTACCAGTCTCCATGAATGCTTCTTTTTTAACTACTTGGTTGTTGGACTTCTACACAATTTGATTTTCTGTCAGTTCTGGTTGTTTTTTGTTTTTAAATTTGTTGTTGTCCTTTTGGTTGTGCGAGGAGGCACAGTGTATCTACCTACGCCTCTATCTTGGCCAGAAGTCCTACCTTCTCTACATCAATTACAAATAATCATTTGATGTTCATGACACAGCAGTAGTTGCACTACGTGTTATATTTATTTTAAGTAGTTTATACAGATTTACCTCACATAATTACCCGGACTCTATAACCTGAGGAGGTATGAATCCTATTTTTAGATGAGAAAAATTAAGGCACAGGAAAGGTTGAATGGTTCCACATAAGTGATTTATGTAGTGGTGCTGAGATTTTAATCCAAGACATCCGCTTAGAATCCACAATCCTAATCATTAGGATTGTGGATTCTAATCATTACGCTGTACTAAAATGTAAGGACGGATGTATTCAATGGTTTGGTTTCCCTATTGCTTGAATTAAATAGCCTCTGGATTACCTCTAAATCTTTTTCACTAAGAAGGTCTAGATCCTCAGGGATAAAGCTTCTTCTGATTCATTTACTGGCCCATTTATTATTTGCATGAGTTGCATATTTTTATCATTGACTATTTGACATAAAAAGAAACACAGGAATCAGAATCCCATCATTTTACAAATGAAGAAACTGCGACTCTACAAAGCACAGTGAAAACAGATGGGTTTGGAGCCAGAAAGACCTGACATTGTATCCTAATTCCACTCAGAGGTTGTGAAATCCCGGGCACCTTATTTAATATTTCTGAGCCTCAGTTTCTCCATCTGTAAATCAGAAATAATCATACTGGCCTAGCACTGTTTGGTCAAAAGCAATAAAGGTGAAGTTGATCTTGGTGCCGGGAACATACTGAGCTCACTAAACATCAGTCCTCACACTTTGCCTGAATGATGCCCAAAGTCACCCTACTCCCTATCATCATTCAGCCAAGGCTAGAACCCAGGATGTCAACCTAGTCAATGATCTTTCTTCTACAACAAGCTGTCAAGAAGCAACACGTTTGATGAGAGCAAGTATCACGTACTACTGTTGCTAAGAGCAGAGTTTGGATTTCTTTTCATTTTAAACCAGTTCATTTTAAGAACTGAAAATGTGGACCAACGCTAACTGACTTGGCTTTTTAAACAAACAGATTTTCCTCTCTTAAAGATTTCACTGGTAAAAAGACACAATTATAAGACCGTGCACCATACCCATCAGGATAAACTACAGGAACAGTTAGTCTATCCAAAAGTGATTTCCCAACTGCTTCAATTTCATCAAACTGCTCCTCATCATTAATAGCTTCAGGTTCTTCTGGACAGTCTTGCAAAATCTGCAACAAAACAGCAACATCAAGAGACAGAGAAAGAAAATAAAGCTCATGCAAATTTAGTAGACTGAAGGTGTTTATATTTTGTTTTATTTTAGCATTTTCATGTACATTATTGTACAAGATTGATCTATTATTGGCAAAACTGGCTCAAGAAAGTCAAACAAAATGAAATATATAATCCCGACTAATATATAATTGGAGTATGAAAAGGTCTATAGTGATTTTCAAGGGAAAAAAAAAACTAGACAATTATTCCGAAAGAAAGCTCATATTGTACTTAAGAAGTATTCTTTTACTCATTAAGTAACTATTTATTGAACACTTATTATATGTTTACTTAGTGCTTGGGATATAAATGAGATATAGATTTTGACCTCCAGGTATTTATATAAATACAAAACAACATATACTCCAAGTACAAGCACAAAGCTAATATGATGATCTAGTTACACAGTTTTACAGCTATTTTAAAAACTCACCTACTGACTTAACTGATGTAAACTGATATGATTGTAATTCAAATACAGGGAAGTTCTACAGCCCTTGATATTATTTTCTTTTCCCTTAACTATTACCATTTAAATTAAACTACCAAAAAAACCAAATGAACAAAAAAAACAAAAACAAAAACAAAAAACCCTGCAAAATTTGGGGAAGAGAAAAGAAAAAGTACTTATTTTAGCAACTTCTTTTTTACGATATACTTTACTGAATCCAATTGTGCCTATTTCAGTATTGCTCATTGAGAACATTTTTATGTTCTAAAATTCTAGATTCAATTTAAATATTTTCCCAATCATACTATACAATTTGTTTATAGTTGTTATATTCACACTTACTGGTATAAAACCAAACATAGTCAAGAAGAAAATAGAGTCTAATAACAGAAGGTTTTATCATAGGTTCACACAGCAAAATAACCTTAAGTCAAGTGTACTGTAAGCATGATAAAGGCTATGGAGTAGAAAGAATAGAAATGTTACTCTTCTATTAAAAATCTACCAACCACGTATATTCTTACATGACCTCTTCAAGCAGCCTAGATTTTAAAATGTCCTTGCTGACACCTTTAAAAAGCAGTATTCTAAAAAGTTTTCAGTAGTATGAGAAATAGGGCCAGTGGTCACCCTTGGACAGGAGGCAGCAGGAGCAGTGCCTGAGATGCTGGTAATGTTCTGTTTGAATAGTGCGCTAATTACAAACGTGGGCTCACTTTGTTAAAATTGAGAAAAACATTTATGACCTCTACACTATGTTAATTTATACATCAATAAAAAGTTTCCATTAGCCCGGCTGGTGTAGCTCAGTGGATTGAGCGCGGGCTGGGAACCAGAGGGTCCCGGTTCGATTCCCAGTCGGGGCACATGCCTGGGTTGCAGGCCAGGTCCCCAGTGAGGGCCATGTGAGAGGCAACCATACATTGTTCTTTCTCCCTCCCTTCTCCTCTCTCTGAAAA
>PVJI01023301.1:0-23830 GCA_004026765.1 Micronycteris hirsuta
GTCTGTCTCTACAGCCAGACTGGAAGCTCTCTGAGGACAGGGCCAACCCCTCCGTGCTCCTGCAGCCAGGGCACATAATTCGCTGCCCACTCTGCCCATAGCCGGCACCCACTTAATACATAAGAATGGTTACCGGTCCTCCTACCAAGAAGGCTTTCTCTCCCTCGTTTCCATCAACTTCAATCCCTGCTGTCTCAAAGTGCGCCTGCTCGGTTCATTTCAGGGTCATTCAAGTGCAAGCCTGTGTGTTTGCACAGATATGAATATAGAATAGATATATACACACTTAGAGCCAAGCTGGATTTGATTTATATTGTATCCATTTATGCTTAAACTGCTCTGTGGCACCAGACAATATGTGACTGCAGATAATGGGTATTTAAAAACTGGGGCTCGCTGACAATTAGTCCCCTAAATCGAAAATCTTGCCAAAACCTTTAAGAAGCAACAAGAGGCACGTAGGATGGGAACTTTCCCTTAGGTGCTGACTTCACCCAGGTATGCACGGCAGGGAGGGGCTCCTTGGAGGACAAAGAAAGACAAGTGTTGAGAAAAAGTGTAGCAAAGGCAAAGCAGAGCGAGGGATTAAAGAGGGCGTGGAGGGGAAGAGGCACTTAGGGAAACCGATCCAGGAAGGAACAGGGGCTGGTGGGAAAGAGCCCGGTGAAAACTTGGAAAAGCCCAAGTAATACAAGGGAAGGTGAGGGCAAAAAAAAGCCTGAGATGAAGTTCTGTCACTGAGACGGAGACCAACAGGAAAAACCTCTCCCAGGGAAGTGCGGTGCTACTCCCAGTTCAGACCAGAGGGTGTGCGGCCATTCTGTCCACGGCAGGGCACTCTCAGTCTGGCGCTTTCCTCTAAAATAAATAGCTGAATTAACTTTTCCTTGTTACCAGATATGACTAATTTATTTCTCCACACAGGGCTCATGTTTACTGGACTACATGAGAGAGAGAGAGAGAGACAGGCAGACAGACACTTCACCCTTTCTCAATTCAAGATTTAGCATTAAAATTGAACCAGAACCCATCAAACCACTTGAGAGTTCTGAGACATTGTAACATTTACAAATTAATATATTAACTGGCTTAATTTCATCTATGACTAAAGAAGTCTGATTATTAAGATTCGAAAAATGTATCACTTCAACAATTACTGAGTATCTACCATTTGCCAAAAATAAACATTTCTCTTAAATATTAATACTTAAAGAATTGCCTAGCCTTCCAGTGCCACCCCCTCCTGTCTTAGTCAACCTGAGGTGCTGTAACAAAACCCCATAATCTGGGTGGCTAAAACTACAGAAATCTATTTCCCACAATTCTGGAGGCTGAGAAGTCCTGGATAAAGGTGTCTGGCGAGGACCCTCCTTCTGGCTTGCAGACCTGCTTGCTGCGTACTCACAGAGCCGGAAGGGCAAGCTCACTGACGGGCTTTAATACTGTTGTGAGATCCCCCCCTTCACGACCTTATCTAACCCTAATCATGTCCCAAAGGCTCATCTCCAAATACTATCAAAATGGAGTTAGGGCTTCAACATCTGAATTTTGGGGAGGCACACAAACATTCAGTCCATAACACTTCCTTCCTTGTGTTACTAAATACAGTATCTTTATACCTTAAAAATTGGAAACCTGGGCAGGAACATTCTTGTCCAATAGGAGCAATAAACATGATTTGTCTCATTCTGTCTCTGGGATCCAAGCGTTTATTTTTATATACTTTCTGCTAAGTTTTCTTGCCAAATTACTCATTCATTATTCCTCCTAATGGTTCCTTTGTCTCTTGCTGTCCAATCACACTGCTCAGGGAAGTTCTTAGGGCAGGAAAAAAATGGTTATGTAGTAAGCACTTTCTAAAGTCTGGGGTCCTCAATACATTGTTCCATTTTCATTCTCATCCTGACCCTAACGTCAGACCACTGGCCAAGTACTGAGAAACTGTATTTGAAAGAAAGTTTTCAAAGCAGGAAAATAAATCTGAGTCAAACCTAAGAAGCACTCCTACATGGATGAAGCATTTACATTAGTATTACTAATAGTTAGGAAACTGGAGGCAAGTCCAGGGTCTGTGACCACCACCGAGTCACCTGTGTCACGATGGGCAGTAAGCTTGTGCAAAGTCAGACACCTCAGACTCCATGCCCTGGGGAATGCTGTCTTCTGTCCCTTCGCAAAACCACAGAGCTTGGATGACAGGCCTTCTCCCTTACGGAAATTCCAGCTGTAATACTCAGTGCATTTAAGTTGGGCTTGGTATTGAAAACTTTTAATGACAACAGACTGGAAGATCATTTGGGGCAAGGCTGATGGTGGTGTGTGAAGACAACAGGTTATCAGAGATTATCATGGATATCTGGCAAAATCAGTGCCACAGATTAATTAATTAGTCAGGCTTCAATTAATAGCTGGGCTCAGGGTTTATCAATTACCTTCACTCTACAGAAGAAACGTGAACTAAGGACATCACTTAACAAAACTGGAACCTCACCACCCCTCATAATAAAATCATCTGTCTCACAGTTCCTAGCCTTTCTTCATACTGTGCCTTCCAGGGATAGAAAGAAAAGTTCTAACAGGGAGGAGGTCCATGAGGGAGAACCTCAGAGCTCATGTTCCTCAATACCTGGCCACCTGGGGGTAGGGCACGCAGGAACAAGGTGACCGACCAGTCCAGTCTGCCCAGGACAGTTCCAGTCTCAACACTGAAAATCCTGTATCCTGGGAAGCCTCTGTCCTAGGCAAACTGCAATGGCTGGTCACTCTATGCAGGACACTCAGAGCAAGAGGTTATGAAAAGAAAATTTTAAAAAATCTTCTAACAATGATCTCTGTTACTTCAAAGGGCTGTTTCGAAAATCAGATGAGCATCGTTCAAAACAGTAAAAAGAAAAGGTGGGCCAGGCAGACAGGTTTCATTCTCCTTCTTCCTAAATAATTCACTGCTACCATGTAATATAAGGGATTAGACCACTGGCAGTGCCCTCCTCATACTCCAATTCAAGATGTTATTTATGACTCTCTTTTAGCAGTAGACCTTGTAAAACGATACACAAGCATCTTGCCCAGAGAGGGCACTGCCCATGACTTAGTGCACACAGCTAAAGTAACAGTCTGTGGATGTGCATGATCAAAAGAGGTGGCCACCTACCTGCATGTCTAGAATGACAAGGAGATTCATTTTGTCCAACCTGATTGATTGGTAGTAAGTAACAGGCTGTGAGCCGGGATGACAACGATTCTGAAGTGCTATCTAGGTACAGTAGCAAAGTGCTGAGAGTCACCAGCAACATGTGCCACAGGAAACAAACTAGCTACACAAGTCAAGATGGTGACCCAAGTGACTCAAGTTCTCTCTCTCTGATAGGCTGACATCAAAGCAATGCACGGAAAAGTTAGAAAATGTAAACGCCTATTTAATGGTGATGCACGCCTAAGGACTAATATTATATACATGATAAAATAACAAAAATGTGGCATTCTTTCAATCTAGGAATCTACTAGTCTTGTCTTTAACACAACATTTTTGCCAAAGGGAGTCTGAAGGACTCTACCGTGGGTGTGTCTTTGATATGTAATTATGAGCACCCCTGTGCTCATATGCACTCGCTCCCTCTCCTGCAAACCCTTCAATACTGACATGAGCCATCTGTCAGCAAAATGAATGATCCAAGGCTGAAGGTTTTAATGCTGATCTGGGGGGAAAATAATCACTAGAAATTTTCTGAAACAGAAGTGTCTGTTGGTTGGAGTGGCTTATTTTTAAAAAAGCAGCTCTGCTCAAAAGGGAACCAAAGTTTCACTCAGAAAATATTACAAATGACCCAAAAATATCCTCAAATTGGATTCAATCATTGCTTAAAAATACTCCAAACAGTGGAAGGCTGATTATCTCATTTTTTCCTTTAAAAAACAATCTGCTTAGCCCTGGCCAGTATGGCTCAGTTGCTTGGAGCATCATCTTGTGGACCAAAAGGTTGGGGGTTTGATTCCTGGTCAGGGCACATACTCAGGTTGCGGGTTCGAGCCCTGGTTGGGGCAGCCAGTTGATGTTTCTTTCTCAGCAATGAAAAAAATGTCCTTGGATGAGGATTAAAAATAATAATAATAAAAAGCAGTCTGCTTAGCATATAAATATGGGTGCTGGCCCTTGAATGTCAATGATGTTATTTATATATGACTCTAGTGTTGAGATTAGTGTAGTGATCAATCAATAGAGCAAGCATGTATTTTCTCAGGATAAAAGTTTACTTACTTGAGAACCAGCTGAGTTTTTTAAGAGGCTAATTTACCGCATTTATATTTTAAATCATGGGTGGGTACTCTAAAAATAAAATAAATTATTTTGCTGACTATAAAATATATATGCATATAGAAAATCTGGAAAACAGAAAAGTAAATAGCGTACAGAAGAAATCACACAACATCAATTCTTTTCTCTCTTTTTTTTATACAAATGGATAAGATGGTATCTCTAAAGATGTCTTTCAAACAGACTAGGGATGGCATCATACCCCAGAGCAGGATCTGAATCCTGGCTGTATAGTCCTTGGTTGAAAAAAAACAACACCAAAAAAAAAAAACAAACACAAGAAAGTGTTTAGCAGTCATAACAAAGCTGAGACCAAACATGACTCCAACCTCTACAAAGAATCAAGGATATACAAGGGGGGGCAAAAGTAGGTTTACAGTTGTGACTACGTGAAACAGTTTATTCTTGATATTTATTAATTATTGTATTATTTTCCCATATAAACTATAAGCCTACTTTTGCCCCATCCTGTATTTTAAAAAATTATTTTCACACATACTTCCACCTACCCTCTTAAGGTTTATATCTTATGACAAGGAGCAGTAGTAACTTTTTCCTTTTTTCCCTTTCTGAATGGTAAAGACAACTGCGAGAGTATAATATTCCTATCCAGCACGGTTTGGGTAGAATCCAATAGTGTGTGATAACTCAACAATTTAGCACAGGAAGCAAAGCCCACAACATTCCTTAGAAATTTCACAGACTATCTAGACAGAACAGACCCATTTGAATGGGATTTTTTTCCATGATATTTGAAAAATGAAGTTTTTCATGGTGGACACATTGGGTTTGTGACAGATGCAAATTCAGATATGAAAAAAAAAACACACAATTAAGTGATTCAGACTCTCACAGTTTGCTCCCACAGCCCTCATCTCGGCCCGGGTCAAACAAAGGAGAGTTGGTGTTTGACAACTGTGGGTGACTCATCAGAGGAAGTTCTTACCATATGGATGTGCTTGTTGGAATAAAGCTGGTTAACAAAGCCAGCCTTTTTTCTCCCCGTGGGCCAATGAGGGTTTCATTTTAGGAAATGGAAGTGTCAGTGTGGACAAACTGTCCTGAAGTATTTATAGCTGAATGTGTACTTTCCTTAAACTGCCTTCGAGCAAAGAATATGTGAATGGAAAATAAGATCTGCATTTATCTCATTCTCCTGTGCCGTCTATAAACTGTGTTGTCCTTGTAAACGCATTCAGCACTGTGATGTATACACAGTGTGATGGGAAAGTGGTAGCACTACATTGGGGTGGTTTCCAATTAGTTTTCAGAGCTCTTTATTCATTAAAGATATTATACTTTTGTCATATTTATTGCAAACATTTTCCCCAAGATTACCATGTGCTTTTAAAATTTGCAGCATTTTTATTTTTTGATGAACAAAAGTTTTGAATTTTTATATAGTCAAATATATTAATATTTTTCTTTGTGACATTTATTTATTTATTTATAGACAGAGGGGAAGGGAAAGGGAAGAGAGCAAGAGAAACATTAATGTGTGGTTGCCTCTCACATGTCCCCTACCGGGGACCTCGCCGGAAACCCAGGCATGTGCCCTGACTGGGAATCAAACCAGCAGCCCTTTGGTTCGTAGGCCGGTGCTCAGTCCACTAAGCCACCAGCCAGGGCTATTGCTTCTTCATAGTATAGGTCCCAAACATTTGTTATTTTTTATTTTTACTGGGAATGAGATGGAGCTGCTACCAACTGGAGAAACTGTCACTCTTGTCTGAGGTCATAATCCTGACTGTGCTCTGGAATCATGGGCTATCCTAGATTTGAAAAGTAAAAAGCAGAAGAAAAAAAGGGGATGGTTTATATTCATAGTGTGAAGACTGTGAACCTCCCAGACAAAAATGCACCCAAAAGCACCGGGGTTAGTGAAAAAGAGAAATAACGTGCTAATAAGTGCTTCGGGTGATGACTCATTGCATTGGATCATCCTTGGGAAACTACCTGCTAAGCAGAATTCAGCTGTTAAGGTGTTATTTTTGGTACACGATCTATTGCTACTTCCTCTTGGGAACAAAATGATAAACTCTTTTAACTTCCTAAAAACACATGAAAATGGTCATCATGGCCAACCAGCCCATCAGGTAACAATACTATTTCTAGAACAGGGGATGGCTGTATCCCCGAAGGGACTCCTTTATAACAAGACAGAAGCACTTAGCCACGTGTAATGGAAAGAAGGATAAATCAGGAGACAGAAACCCAGCTCCTAATTCTGGCTCTGTAACTGATTAACAAATTACTGGGTGCAGGCAGGCTGGCAGGCAGGCCTTGTAACCTCTGCTCATCTGTTAAAGAACAGATACCCCAGCTTCTGTCCCACAGATGTGCTTCAAATATAATAAACTATGTGGATGAAGCAGAACTGCTAGAGCTGCTGAGAAGTAAAATTAGCTGCTCGGTAAAGGTAATGCCGTCAATCAGTAGCAAATATAATGAAGTCGCAGTCATTCCAAAGTTATTCGTTTTTGCTTATTGCTGTATTACCTTCTTTCCCTCCCCATCTTCCTTGATTTCCTTGGTTACTTATGGCTAAATATGCAAAAAACAAAACAAAACAAAACAAAAAAACCCCTCAATGCCGCTGTTTTGGCCCTGTCTCTTGACCAAAACTCTGAATTTAATTTACCCATGATATTCTGCTGTACTATTTTATAAAGATTTCTGGCTCAGAAAAGCTTTAAACATCATACAGTCAGGAAAATGACAAACACAGGGTGGAACAAAAGTAGGTTTACAGTTGTTCATATGGAAAATAATACAAGAATAAACTGTGTTTCGCATACTCTGTAATGTTTCGCATTACAACTATAATGTTTCCTTAATAGAGTATCCCCGACAATAAAGCTAATTAGAGCATCCCTCTCCCCCGTCAACTGAGCTCGAACACGGTCTTTTCCTTATACTGATGAAGAAATCCAGGTCCTGAGAGAATGAATGACTTGCTCAAAGCTTGGTATGTATTTTGTTCATTCATTGACTCCTTCAGAGAATATTTACTGTGTCAGATGCTGTGCTGGATGCCAGGAATATTGCAGTAAGTGAAATATATTTCTTCTTTCTAAATACATTAATAAATTGTTGTTAGAATGTGTATTTTCCTGATTCATGGTGAATTTGAACAGTTTTATTCTTATGCTTATTGACTATTGGTAATACTTCTGTGAAATTCTACTTCTCAGTTTCTAACACAGCCAGATAATTTTGCTGAATGAAATGGGGTAAGAACTATAGGTAAGATATCTTTTCCTAATCCTAATAGACAACGTGAAACACAGGCACTACTCTCCTCATTTTAGAGAGGAGGAAGGCGGGGCTTAGGAGAGCTGTGTGAGGTACACAGACTGGTGTATGTGGTAAGTGTAGGCGCCGGAATCAATATTGTTTAATCATGATTTCTTACTGATACTATTTTATCATACATAAATGCAACCTACCACACGTTTAAATGCAATTTATGCCACGGCATATTTAAAAATGTTACACAATAAATATTAAGGTCAATCTTGGCCTCAGTGCAAAGTTCTTAATTTATTTATGAAACAAATGAATTTATAGGAATAAGGAGGCTGCAGGCATATGATTCTATTTATGATCTGTGTGCATTACATGTGCTCTAGACACGTACAATCCTGTCTGCCATGTGTTTGGCTTGCCACCGATAAGAGAAGGACATCAAGAGCAAAAGCTTTGTCAGTCATACAACCCAAATGTTAGGTGAAAAAAAATACAGTAATAATTACATTGGGTAAAAATAGATATTAAAAAGACTCAAAATATATATTAAATGTATATTTACATAATACAAAGTATTAATATTATATAAAATACATCAAAAAGAATGTAAGGAAAATGGTAAGATACATGTTATCTATCTACAGGCTATAGGTAATTTTCATCCTCCCTTTTCTTGCTTTTCTGGAGTTTTCTAAATCAAACTTTCTAAAATTTGGTAATATATTATTTTTAATATGAAAAGTACAATAAAACTCGTTAAAAATGAAAATAAAAATCCAGTTATATGCTGCCATCTCTATAAATTTATGGTCTTAGAAAAAGACAAATATAGAGACAAATATTTTTTTAAAAAGCTTTGTGGGATATTTCTTATATACCTGAGACTATGTCGCTGCAGCAGGCTGTTAGGTTGCATGAGGTTTCACACACTTACCTAAACTGAAGATTTAAATGTCAGTTTAACATCATACTCAAAACCCACTTCTGTATTCAGAAAATACCCTAGTCATATTTTAGTGATTTTTAAATTTTTTATTTATTGACTTTACAGAGAGAGAGAGAGAGGGAAACACCTATTTGCCATTCGATTTATTGATGCATTCATCGGTTGCTTCTTGCATGTGCCCTGGCCAGAGATCGAACCTGCAACCTTGGCGTATTGGGAAGACTCTGGTCATGTTTTGGATATTAAGTAAATAAATGTTTATTTTCTAATAAAAAGAATAATTACTTCCTGACCATCTATGCCTCAAATCATCACTGGCCGGCTTGGCATTGTAACCAAGGGACACATTTTCCTTGAAAATGAAACTTTTCTTCTTTTAACCTATAAAAGAACTTCTGACCACTTATGGATAGATTAAAACTCTGAAGGAAAGTTTAAGAAAATATATAAGAAAACTTACTCTTAAGCTCATTATTTTAAAGAAATTATGTTGATAAAAAACCAGTGTAACCAAAAAATGTTCAGTAGGTAACTTTTCTTCGACATCTTCAGCTTTTAATGATGACAGATGTAATTTATCAAGCATCTGTCTTATAGGATAGGGGCTGCTTTACTCTACACGTATCATCTTATTTAGTTCTAACAACACTCTGCTAGGTAAGTATCGTTTTCTTCATTCTAAAAGCAGAAACTGAGACTTAAAGAGGTTAAGATCAAATGTCAAATTGTGACACTGTGACATCTAGTAGTAATAAGCAGGGAACAGTGTATCCCAATGGTACACGCTGAAGGTGATGGGTGATAATCTTATTTTGGGAAAGCAGACAAGAAGTAGGGTTCAAAATAAATTAAAAAATTTGAACTATGTTCATCTCAGCTAATTCATTAAATCCCTTTAAAGCTTACAAAGCATTATGGGTGAAAGTATTCAACATATTTCAAATAATACATTGGTGTAATTTGGTAATAGTATACATTGTATGCTTTGCTCATAAAATATATTTTCAGGTATTTGTAGCTTAAGCACATAACTCATACATATTTTATTTACTTTTTCCGTGAGCAGTCATCTGATTTGTAAAAAGATATAACGAATTTTAAAATGATACAAAATATCATTTTCAAAACATCAAACAGTGGGTGTATGTAAGCATACTCAGCTGATAACAGAGCAAATGGGTGAGTGGAGCAATAACTCATTCTGTAGCATGTTTATAAACTGGCAACCGAGAAAGTTGGTTGGAGGAAAGCAGAGGAACTTTGTCTTTTAAGTATTAGAACCGAGGGGCTCCATAGTCATGTGGCATTGCTCACTGTGGTACTCATGGTTAGAAATGTCCATGATGGGAACTCCAGGGGTCTTCCTGATTCTTCGTTTAAGGTCTTGGTCAACTGTGGCCACAATGTAACACTTGTGCTGAGTTTCTCTGTACTAAGCAGGCATCTGCATGCGTTTCTTCGTGTGTACATGGTAGTCGTTCAAGTTTGGCCTCCTTGGCGGCCCTTAGAGTCACTCAATGCTTCTGTTCCAATTTCTCAGTTTCAGCCATTGCACAGTCATAGGAGGGATGCACTTGGCATAGAGACAGCCCATCACTGACTGCACTGAGTCCAGTTTAGCCTTAACGGGAAACTTGGTAAAGTTGGTATCAATCAGGATGTGGAAGCCGGGCCCAGCTGTGTGTTATATTGGAGGAATAAAAGCAGGAAGGGTATTGGGGGGCTTCTTTCCTTGAGGGCACTGGGATTGTTCTTTTCTTTCTTTTTAGGCTTTAATCCATCCTTTTCTTTAAGCCTCTGATCTCTCAGACTAAGCATTTGCTTCATGGTCACATACTTCCTTGTTCTCTTTTGCTTCCCCTTGGTCATGCCGCACTCTCGTTTCTTCCGGAATTACCACAGGGGCGACACTTTTGCCAGCTTGTATGTACTTTAGATAACTTTGGTTTGGCATACTAAGTCTGAAGACATTTCAATTTAAATTTGATACGGTGACTGAACTGTTCTTTACTAATTTACATATATTATTTAGTATACCTTTGGTGTTACTATTTTATTAGCATCATACTATTTTTTAAATAAATGACTTATTTCAAAAGATAATCCTGGCAACTGAAGTAGGAAGGCCTGGGAAGCAGGGAAGTCTCAAGGCTGAGCCTGGAGCAGTGGAGCAACACGATCACGCCAATCCCACGGCCCATCACGGAACAACGTCTCACTGTCTCATTTAAACTGATCCACTCATTTGAGGCTGAGCTTTCCTGGTACCTTTCCCCACTTGTTTGGGAGTTCTGCCAATGCCCAGATAGAAGGACGCTTCAGAGCAAATGTGGGGTTTGCCTCACTGAGTCCTGCTTTGTAAGGCTTGGGCCAGACAGGCAGCAGGCCAACACACCCTGTGTGGACCTCCGGGCCGGGCACGGACCCCAGTCCTGCTCTGCCATCGATCAGCTGTGACCCGCAAGGGCTTTGATAACCGAGCCCCCGTTTCTTTAGTCTATTCCTTGCGTGCCCCAAGGAATATCATCTACACACTAAATTGTAATAAAAATGCCCACAAAGTAAAGACGTTTTCTGTGCCAGTGCCTGAAAATGTCTTCTGAACCCTAGACTTAACTAGCTATTGGAAATGGATGATATGCAGAAAACTATAAACTTTTGCTTTTAAACTAGAACCCTGTATTTAATCCACTCTAAGATGCTACCACAATTGATTGTAATTCATACCCTGATTCTAGAAATAATCAAATATGAAATAAAATACATCTTTGAAACACTGAGGTACGGTAGAGTAGCTGGCAAAAATAGCTATTTCTTATTGGGAGGCAGTGAAATGCTTCAGTGCAGTGTGCTCAGAATCTCCTTTATGTTACCTGGAACTTATGTCTTTTTTCCCTTACAGATACATTTAACTTTTCAGTTCACTGAATACAGATTAACTTCAGGTTTTTTTCTTTTGAAAGTATAAACAAGCACCTGGGAGCTTTGGTGAACACACATGGAGGGCTGCCAGTTTCAACTTCTTGAGATAAAAACACAAATTGAACTTCCAGTCAAGATGGAGGCGTAGGTAAACATGACTCGCCTCCTCACACAACCAAAGCAAAAATTACAACTAGACTACAAAACAAATATCACCTAGAGTCATCAGAAAGTCAAACTGTATGGAAGTCTGACAACGAAGGAATTAAAGAAGCCATATTCGCCCAGAAGGATAGGAGGGGTAGAGACACGGAGATGCATAGAAGGGGGTCCCATAACCACGTGTGGTGGACAAAAATCAGGAGGGATACCTTGGAACGAGGGGTCCCAGCCCCACACCAGACCATCCAGCCCAGGGTCCCAGTGCCAGGAATATAAGTCTCCATACTTCTGGCTGTAAAAATAGTGGGAGTTGAGGCAGCGGAAGAAACTGCAGGATTCTCAGGCGTCTACTCTTAAATGGCCTGTAATGGACTTGGGACTTACATAGATTCACTCCCTCTGGGCTCGAGCACGGGGGCAGCAGCTGGAAAGGCACCAGTGGCATAGGGGGAGACAATGAAGTGTCTCGAATCAGGGCGAGTGCCAGGGGACAGCTTCCTCTCAGAGAAAACTCCAGAGGCCAGGCAGCAGCATTGTCCCCTTTCTGAGCTCTACCCCACACAGAGCCACAGAGTAGTGATACCATATGTGAGGCTCCATCAACCTAGTTCACATGGTTGTCCCACCCTGGCAATTACCTAAGGCTCCACCCCATCCAACTTACTGGTGTACTTTTCTACAATAGGCCATGCTGCTAAGATGGGGAGTCAACACAGCTCTACCTAATACATAGAAGCAAACACAGGGAGGCGGCCGAAATGAGAAGACAAAGAAATATGGCCCAAATGAAAGAACAAAACAAAACTCCAGAAGAAAGAACTAAACAAAGTGGAGATTAGCAATCTATCAGATGCAGAGTTTAAAACACTGGTTGTTAGGATGCCCAAGGAACTTAGTGGGGATTTCAACAGCATAAAAAAGACCTAAGCAGAAATGAAGGTTACACTAAATGAAATAAAGAAAAATTTACAGGGAACCAACAGTGGAGTGGATGAAGCCAAGAATCAATGACTTGGAACATAAGGAGGCAAAAAACAATCAATCAGAACCACTAGAAGAAAAAAGAATAAAAAAAATGGGGATAGGCTAAGGAGCCTCTGGGACAACTTCACGTATACTAACATTCAAATCATAGGGGTACTGGAAGGAGAAGAGAAAGAGCAAGAAATTGAAAACCTATTTGAAAAAAACATGAAAGAAAACTTCCCTAATTTGGTGAAGGAAACAGAAATATAAGTCCAGGAAGCACAGAGAGTCCCAAACAAGTGGACCCAAATAGGACCACAACAAGACACATCATAATTAAAGTGCCAAAGGTGAGAGAATCTTAAAAGCAGCAAGAGAAAAGCAGATAATTAGCTACAAAGGAGTTCTTATAAGACTGTCAGCTGACTTCTCAAAAGAAACTTTGCAGGCTGGAAGGGACTAGCAAGAAGCATTCAAAGTGATGAAAAGTAAGGACCTACAACCTAGATTACTGTATCCAGCAAAGCTATCATTTAGAATGGAAGGACAGATAAAGTCCTTCCTAGACAAGGTAAAAGCTAAAGGAGTTCATCATCACCAAGCCATTATTATATGAAATGTTAAAGGGACTTACTTAAGAAAAAGAAGAAGGTCAAAACTATGACCATTAAAATGGCAATAAATTCACAACTATCACCAACTGAATCTAAAAAGCAAACTAAGCAAACTAGCAGAAACAGAATCATAGATATGGAGATCATTTGGAGGGTTACCAGTTGGGAGGAGGAAGGGAAAGAATGGGGGGAAAGGTGCAGGGATTAAGAAGTACAAATTGGTAGGTACAGAATAGACAGGGGTAGTATGTTCTCAATATACTGTTAAGAACAGTATAGAAAATGGAGAAGCCAAAGAACCTACATGCATTACCCATGGACATGAATTAAGGGAGGAGATTGCTGGAGGGAATAGGGATAGAGAGAAGAGGAGGGCAAAGGGGGAAAAACTGGGACAACTGTAACAGCATAATCAATAAAAATATATTTTAAAAAGAAATTGACAACAGTATTGAAGAACTACCTTTCATAAAGATTTCAAGCTCAAAAAAAAAACCCGAAAACCCCCAATAAACCACCCCAGCTCCACCCCCAGCAAATTGGAGACCTTGATTGCTAAGCACGTCTCAGTTACAATACACATTTCTTGAAAACTGATGAACGGTGGCAACATTATCGAACCTTTGTTCTGGAAAATTCAGTAAAGAGGATTATGGGGTAAACTCTTTTGACATATCTGGTGACTGGACCCACAGCTTCCTTTGTGTAGTAATGGTCTGAGAAGCATGCTAGGAAGCTGAAAGAAAAAAATTTTGCTTCAGTTCAACTCCAGTCATTCTCTTCCCCTAAGAAAAGCTTTCTTGCTCAGCAGTATTACTGGAGAGCTCGAGCTTGGTACTTAAAGGCTTCCTGTTCTCACTGGAAAATTGGAGTCAAGGGCTGAGGCACCGCTGCACTAGCCTCATCCCTAACGAGCACATCAGACTGTGCAGGCTAAACTGCCTTGTACAATTTCCTTTGTCCCCCCTCCCTTTCTGTAGTTTTTTTTTCCTGTTGTCTCGTTGTTATGGGTAGTGACAGTTTCTGGTTTCTTTCGTTTATCAACGGTTTCCTTTACCACAGCCTCTATTCCTCCCGCTGGAAGCCTGGCACGACTGGAAGCTGGAAGAAAAACCACAACTGAATAGCCTGGCACTTACTTTAACAGTCATTTCCAACCACAGATTAATACTATTACTGGATTTGACTAACGGCCCTCAATCAGCCCAACTGTCATCACTTGAGAACATACGAGGCCGTGAAAGCCAAAGGGGAAAATATAAGCAAACCCAAATCATGGTACAATTTTCTGATTTCTCATCTTCTGAATGCAAAGGTACCTCTCGGAGTATCCTCTCCTTGGTTTTCCTTAATAATCTTTGTAATGCACGGATCGGGAGATAATGTCCGTCTGCTTCAACTGGTTGGAGGCTTCAGTCAGCCGCTAGGGGTTGCCCCAGGCACCAGTCAGACTGAGAGGGCGAACTGCTCAGCTGCTCGTGGAGCGTGCACGTGGCCGGCACCTCGCCTGTTCCCCTCTGGGAACTGCACTGGGTGCGGGTGTTGAAGCACGCTCAGAACCCCGCATCAAAGTCCACGTGGAGGAGGCCCTCTTGGAGGCTCGGTGTTGATAACAGTGGTGCTCAGTGCCAGCCCATTTCAATTAGGAACCAGGCTTTCCTCTTCAGCATTTATGTTGACACAGCAGACTCTAGGCCTAGGGCAAGTGATAGGGCTTTCTGACAGATACTAAAGAGCAGGGGATATGATACAATAAATGACCGGCTCAATGAAAATCAGGGTCTATCCCCATTTGGAGCTTTCTGCATTGACAAAAACCCCACTTTGTAAGACTGAAGCCTTTGGAAAACTGGTAGGGATCCCCATCTCTTGCTCTTGACAGAAGCTAACCTACACACAGAGAAGAGAAGACTTGAATGACTATTTTTCTGACTGACGGTGGGGTCCTAACTCTGGGTGTTTTTATAGACATTAATCTCAATCTTCCTCCTTAAAACTGTAGTGGAAGGCATTTGTTCAATACACCACTGGTGGGAAGGAAAATGGAGTAGAAAAATCTTCCTAAAGGGCAATTTAATTCCATCTGTCAAAGGCTTTAGGGCTTTGAATATTCTTTACCTCCCTATTCCACTTCCAGAAATTAGTCCTAAGGAAATAGTTGTGGGAATGGAGAACTTTGATACAGGGATATGCATCACAATTTGCTTTAAAAATCCTTGCAAATTTCATTAATTCAATGAATATTTACTATGCCTATGTGCTGGAAAATATTTAAATACAAATAAATAAGACCACAATATATTTTTATATGAGAAAAGCAGGTTACAAAAAAGCATGAGCTCATTTTTATACGAAAATCAAAACAGTATAATATGTAGGAAATACAGTTAAACCATTAATAATGGTCATCTCCTGGTCACTGGCTTATGGTTCACTTCCCTTTCTTCTTTTTTCTTACCCCCCCTTTTTTCTTTTTTTAAAAAAGTATCTTATAGAGAGCTATTTTGAGATTAAATAAATCTCCTGATCTGTAGGAAATGTTCACACCTAAGTTTAGCACACACTGATGATTTTTTAACATTATCTTTCATTCTATATTTATTCTTGACATTCTACTGTAAGAAAGCGCTTTCTCTTCTCTCCTCTTTATCTTTTTAAATCAGTATGGACTTATGGATTTTTATTTTATCAAATGGGTTATAATTCATTACTATAATTATGTATTTTGATACTCAAATTGTCTCAGATTTGCCTAGTGGTCCCTTCAAACTAAATTCTGTGCCCTTTTGATAAGTTCCCATTACTATATTTTTTAAACATTTTCTTACTTGCTCTAGGTTTGTCTCATACTCTCTACTCATATTTTTAAAAATGTCCTAGAATAACTATGCATTACTTTTGTTAAGTGAAAATCTTCCTAATACATACTTTGTAATACATACTATTTTATTTTACCTTTAAAGATTTTATGTTAGAGAGAGGGGAAGGGAAGGAGAAAGAGAGGGAGAGAAACATCAGCCAGTTACCTCTCATATGTGCCCAACGGGGGACTGAGCCCACAGCCCAGGCATGTGGCCTGCTTGACTAGGATTTGAACCGGTGACCTTTTGCTTTGTAGAAGGGCTACATACTATTTTAAAGTAAATCTTATTTAAAGTGTAAGGTTTATTAAGAAATTGTAAAATTAAAAACAATTCAGATTGCTGACCCTGCTTGGCTCAGAAATATTCAAACAAATGGAGCTACTCTTTGAGTGCCAACTGAGACGGGAGAGGAGGACATCTGCCTTACAAATCTGTGTGAAAGGCAGTTATGTCCAGTAAGATCATTAAATGCATGTCACTGCTCTCTTCTTGATTGAAACCAGTGAGCCAGCCACACAAACCCAGATATGGAAGGGAACAGTTAAAGTACATTCTGTTCAATTAATGTCTCATAGCCAAATGTGTCCTGTTTCCCCACCTCAGAAAACTGCATAGAAGAACGGTGAGACAAAATCATTTTCATCTGTGATTGAGTTTCTTCCTGCTGACTGTTTGGAGTTTCCCTATGAGCTGGTATGAGGCACTTCTTCCTGTGGCTCAGAGCAAGACTCTGTGAGAGTCACCCCCGAGTGGGGACTGTATTCCCGATTCTGTAAGGTCGTAGGGAAAACTGAACAGGAGCCCTTCCTTTGCCGTGGAGTTAGTGGACCCCTCGCCCCACAGTGCCCTGCCTGGTGTATCTAATCTTATTAGATGACTTCACTGAAGCTCACTGTACACTCTGCCTCTGGCCAGACAGACTCTAGGATCAGCTCTAGCCTTTGTGGCGACTGTGGTGGGGTGGAGGGGAAGAGACATAAGGAGCTCTGCGACGATTAGTCATTTCTTAAGTATTGAGTCATTTGGCCATACCGCCCAGTCGACTGTGACCTAAGTTCATAATTTGTGCTCTAGGCATAAGGTTCTGCCTAGAATCCCAGTACTACCAGTCATAGGCTTTTTGACTCTGCATTCTCCTAATGCCTGATATTACCTCTGACACAAAGCCACCCCTTATCCTGGTCTAGAAAAATGATGTACCACAGCACTTTAACTAATGTGAACAGTAACAGTGACTAAGTTTTACTAAGCATATGCAATGCAAATACAAAGGCTGGTGCTTTACATATGCTGTTTTATTTAAACTCAGATGCACACTAAGTGGGAGAGCTATATTAATGCCCTCATTTTACGGTTCAGCCAACTAAAGTTGAGAAACGGTTAATAATGAGTCACCATTACCCAGCTAAGAAGTGAGGGAGCCAGAACTAGGTGTCTCAAAGCCAGTTCTTGCAACTACTTCACTGTATTATGTCTTTCAGATATGACTATAGAACTGTTGATGAACTTGAGACTCTGACTGAACAAAAACTCCAGTTTTTTAAAAGAAAAATTAATGAATGGAAACCACCCTGGTAAGCTAATATTGAGGCCAAGTAATGCTCTTTAGCTGAGTCTAAATAAAGAGAGAGGTGATCCCGAGGAACTGCGAGTCTATTAGAACACAGAACAAGTTTGCCATATAGCACCTCAGTAGTTCATTCATTCCTTCAGCGCACTTGGGGTCTGTGATCTCTTCACTGAGCAGAGTGCAGGGAATACAGAAGTACTGATGAGGTCCCTGACCTTGTATGGCTTATAGTTTAGGTAGAGAAAAAGAAGAACAATTGCTAAATAAGTGTGAGTGTTAGGCAGAAAATAAGATACTCTGATGAAGAATAATAATGGGTGGTCAGAAAAAGCCTCTCTGAGGAGTTAACATTTAAACAAAAGGAAGACACAGAAGAGGCAGAGCTGATGAAGTCTATTCAGTGCTTTTTAGTCTTTGGTAATAGCTAAAATTTGAGGTTTTTTTTTTTAATACTCACCTGAGGACATGCTTATTGATTTTAGAGATGGGAAGGGAGGGAGAAAGAGATGGTAGAAACAACAATGTGAGAAAGAAATATCCATCAGTTGCCTCTCAAACGAGCTCCAACTGGGGACTGAACCCGCAACCTAGGTATGTGCCCTGACCAGGAATTGAACCCACAACTTTTTGGTTTATGGGATGATGCTCCAACCAACTGAACCACACTGGCCAGGGCTGAATCTGAGTACTTTTCAAGGGTGCTTTACAACTTGAGTTCTGTTAAGCAGGTTAACTACTATTTTACAATCCATGTGCATTTTCACTTATGCTTTCTCTGCCCAGTTCAACATCACAAATATGACATGAACGCGATTTTACTATTTGGTCTAAGACTGTTCTAATTAAAAAAAAAAATACAGAAAGTCACTTCGGAATCAGGGATAAGAGAAAAAAGCTCTTTGTGTTCTGTAGAGGTCATCCAAGTGTATCATTGGTCCCCCGGCCCCCCGGCCGCAGAACAGTCCTATCAGCTTTAGTAAAGATGATGAAAGAAAAGAAATGGGCCCAGAGGGAGTGAAACTAGCCATTCACGTGGGCCCTTAGAGGGAGAGTGAAAGGCAGAAGCAAAATTGGGTCCAAATTTTTTTTCTATGAATGCCATCCGTGCCGTGGTCAGATGTGGTACTCAACGCCAGAAGCCTCTGAACCGACACTGGTGAGTTCTGACACACTTTATATTTCTGAAAGTGATAATTTCATTACCTCACAAGTAGGTATTTTGGAGAGTCTGCTGGAGTCAACAGCACAGAAGACCTGGGGGCCTTCTTCACTGGTCTAGCCGTATGTTCTCTAGGAGAAGGAGAGCTCTCTAAGAACATGTGGGGCTGGGACCAGAGACCGTGTATGGCCAAGAAGAGAATATTTTTGATGTGTGGAGAACTGAAATCACGGTTATTTCCTTATGTCCAAAGACTGCGACAAAATTGCTGTGTATTCTCTTCATGGAGCAATTTGATGTTTTGAGGCCCTCTACTCCCGGGCTTCCAGACCTCATAATATTTTTTCTCCGTCATAATATTTCCTCTAACTACTGAATAATTAACCCTAATGACTAATCTCATCTCACAGGAAAAAGGCTTGTGAAATCTGCTCCTGATGCATCTAGTAAGTGCAGAAGGACACATTAAGTAATGTGTACAGTGCGAAAAGGCCAGAATTTCTTTCCCGAGGCCTGGTCTGCCCTGAAAAGAGGGAATAAAGCCAGTGCTCTAACGGGTGGGGCAGCCACGCTGCTGTTTCACAACCGTCCAGGCCCAGAGGTTTCTTCTTTGCACACAGAAGTGACAGGGAACAGCATGCTCCCCTGCTCCCCTTTGTCTGTCACTGGAACTCCACACCAACTGACCGAAGCTGTCACCACCCGGGGCTGCCAATGTGGGCCTCCAGATTGGGAGGCCACAGGGTCAGATGTGTGGCCTGGCGCTGGGCCGCCACCCTGCTGCATATCCAAAGAGGCCAGCAGCCAGGCAGAGCCCTCTCTGTCATAGCTTGGCCACCTGTCTGCGAGGGAAGACAAATCCCATTTCATGAGTTTTGGCACGGTAAGCAAACTGTCCAACCCCGTATCCAAAAGCACTTGAGCGGTAGAAGGAAAAGAGGAGAAAAGTGCAGACCCCAAGTGTGGATGTAAAAGTGGATTTCTTCAGGGACGAGCCTTCTGGCTAATTTGGTTTGGATTCTATGGTGTTTGCACCCAGCTTTCATCAGTCTTAAGCTGTATTTCTCAGGCTTTTAAGATAATTCTCTTAATGAAGTAATGCCATGCCAAAGCAATGGCATCACAGGGCTTTGCCCTTTCCTGCTTTTTAAATGCCATCGAAACCTTCATTCCCTAACATACTCTTACAGGAAAAAAGATGAGGCTTATCTTGTTTTCAAGCTATTGTGTTACAGCATTTCAATGGCATAAGAAGATAAGTACATGCTTGCAAAATAAGGCCTGACTCAAGGCTCACCTGAGAGGCAGCCTGTATCTTGCTGAGTGCACACGATAGTACGATTTCAAACTCATTAGAAATCGTGGTTCCGTCCAGAAGTGTGCTTGTACCACACAGGGAGGGCTCCCGATGACTTTGCAGTGAAGCCACCGTCACAAACAGGATTTCCTAGAGCAGTCTTAGGGCAAGGAAGCTTCGTTCTAACTTGGGCCCTGCCATCTGGGCAGCCCTGCTGCTCCTCCCCTACTGTAAACAGGCGGTTGGAAGGGACGCGGAACTCTCCTTCCCATTGTTTCTCAGGCCTCTCACTTCCCTTTCATCTCTGGTAATAGCTGGAATTTGTGGGAACACTGGATGGACTTCCGAGTCCTTTCTTCTGAGTTTATTTGCTTCGTGGACACTCCTTAGAAGGGCTCCATCTTTTGGCCTCCCTCATCCCAGCCACAATTGCCCAAAGGTGTGGCATTATCACTCTACACTGTTAAACTGAATGGAAAAAGGTCGCAAAGGCTTGTGTGCAGTTCTTACAGTCCAACAGTGATTGTGCATAAAACACTACTTTCCCAGTATATACCTTCCACTCCAGCCAGGTGTTCCTTTTCCAAGACTACACAGCTATTTCTATGGCTTGCCTCATAAAGTTCTTGTTAGAAATCCAATCAAATATCTCCAAAATCCAGCTCAGGACTAACTTCATGATTTTCTGTTATTCTAGTTCAGTTTGGAGTAATACTGAAGTTTTCTGAGCTCTTGTAGTATTTACATCTGTACCACACACTTCAGCACTTCCATATGCAGAGTCTAACACCACTTGCTGATTATTACCTGCTAGCTCATTATGTCCAGTTTTCATATCTGTGCATGCAGGTTACAACCTCCCGAGGTCCTGGCCACAGACCTTGGTGAGAAGTGGTCTTTCATTGCTTTGCTATCTCTCCCAGTGCCCAGAATAATCTTCACCAATTGGTAGGTTTTTCAAAGAATATTTGAAAAACCATAGGAGCTCCTGGTTTCAGTCAGTTTTATTTCCTATGATGCAAGTGTGTTGAATCCATAAGTGTAAACATTAGAGGGCTCTAAAGGAATAATGCTGGGATTAGTATCTATTTAATATGTTTATGTCATTTTGGTTAGTAAAATGATGTAACATCTCTAAATGTAAAATTCAGTGCCTTCTGGCAAAACAAAATAAAAAAAACTTCACTGAAGAAAAACTTCTGAGATTGTGTCAATAGGGAGAAATATGGCAAAACTGTTTTGAGGAAGGCAAGGGCCAAATAATGCATTTGGCCCGTTTTGTGCCAAAGCTACTCAGAGTGACAGGCTCTGAGCTGCGACATGTTCATTCATTCATTCCTTATTTACTCAGTGCCCACTTACGCTGTGCTCTGCTGGATACTAGGTATACAGTGGTGAGCAAAATAAAGACGGTCTACAGCTTCATGAGTAATGGGACCAAAAGGTTTTAAAAGAGAAAAATACGATAGTAATAAATATGTAATGGCAAACTGTGGTTCAGCGCCATGAAGGAAAAGAACAAAGTGCCACTGCAGTGAATACCAGGGGGTTCTGATTTTATTTGGGGTTAGAGAAGGCCTCTTTGAGGAAATACACTTAAGATGATATTTGAAGGGTGAGATGGAGCGGCCAGGAAGTGAACTGGGGGGCAGGTTTCAGGCAGAGGACTCTGGGAATCACTGTGGGAAGTCTTTTGAAGGCACAGATATAATCGCTGTGTCTGCAGGGCAAAGCCAATATACTTATGAATCCCAACAGAAAGGACAGAGGAAATTCATTCGCTCCTTCAACAAATATTTATTGAATGCAGACTATGTCCCAGATATGGTTCTGTGCCCTTGAGATATCCAAATAAACAAAGCAAATGCCCCTGCCTTTGTGAAGTTTTATGTCCTGTGACAAGATATAAAACCATTAAATTATATTCATCTAAATATTGCAAGTCTGGCCAAAGACCTTGGTATGCATATGATGAAGCTAGAGGAAGTAATGGTGATGTAAAGGATGCAGGGGACAGCTGTTCCAGTTTTGCACTGGTACCCTGTGTTTTTGCACATGTAGTGAGTAGAGGCACTGATGGCTTTTGACCTGGACTAGATTTTCAAGGGAACAGCCTTGGGTGATAGAGAGAGTGTCTCCTTCTAGAGTCCCAGCATGTTTGTTTACTCTTCAACATCATAATGTCTCCTGCTGGGGCAAAGGTCAGGCAGACATACTGCTCATTATATAAGAGTCAGGTTTCCCAAGCTTGGGATTTGTTTTCTGTAACAAACCTGTTGTGTGTGTAGGTGTCCCTCGGCTCTCTTATCGTTTCCCTACTGGAATGGGGGATCTGGGAACTGGAGCGCACGCCGACACTCTAGCTAGTACTATTGCCACAAGTCATAAATGATCTTTTGTCTCTAACCCAGGAGTCTCGTGTCTTATCCTTGCATCTGTGAAGCTGTGGCAGGCTAATGCAAGTAGGGTAAAATCTCAGATCCCTCACAGTTCTTGGAATCAGTCAACTGACATATGGAAGGATGGAAAGTTTTTAGTTTAGAAAGATAAAACCCAAGAAGGAGATCAGGCTCAAGTCTATAAAATCAGTAACAGGAAACTTGGCTGTGTTCACCAATGCTGAATATCAAATCAAGGGGTCAATCCCTAATATTTGAGAGAGGTAAATTTAGGGTAAGACAAAGGAATTTCTTCATATGGAGAATACTCTTCTTATCCATCTCAATAAGTGGTGTTGACTGTAAACAGAAATTGTTTTTAACTCAAGATGGATAAAAGACTTAAATGTAAGTTGTGACACCATAAAAGTCCTAGAGGAGAATGTGAGCCGGAAAATTTCTGATATCCCACATGGCAATATTTTCACCGATACATCCTGTAGGGCAAGGGATGTAAAAGAAAGAATAAACAAATGGGACTACATCAAACTGAAAAGCTTTTGCATGGCTAAAGAAAACATGAACAAAATGAAAGGGAACCAACTGTATGGGAAAATGTATTTGCTAATGATACCTTGGACAAGGGTTCAATCTCCAAAATATATAAAGAACTCATAGGACTCTACGCCAGGAAGACAAACAATCCAATTAAAAAATGAGCAAAGGACCTGAACAGACACTTCTCCAAGGAGGACATAGAGAGGGCCCTGACACATAGGAAAGGATGCTGAACATCACTAGCCATCAGAGAGATGCAAATTAAAACCACAATGAGATACCACCTCATACCAGTTAGAATGGCCATCATAAACAAAGCAAGAAGTAAGTGCCGGCCAGGTTGTGGAGGAAGGGAACCTTAGTGCACTGCTGGTAGGAATGCAGACTGGTGCAGCCACTGTGGAAAACAGTATGAAATTTCCTCAGAAAACTAAAAATGGAACTGCTTTTGACCCAGCAATTCCGCTGCTGGGATTATACCCTAAGAGCCCTGACACACTAATCCAAAAGAACCTATGCACCCCAATGTTCATAGCAGCACAATTTACAATAGCCAAGTGCTAGAAGCAACCTAAGTGCCCAGCAGTAAATGAGTGGATCAAAAAACTGCGGTACATTTCCACAATGGAATACTATGCAGCAGAAAGAAGGAACTCCTACCCTTCACAATAGCAGGGATGGAACTGGAGAAATAAGCCAGGCGGTGAAAGACAAATACCATATGATCTCACCTATAAGTGGAAACTAATCAACAAACAAACATGCAAGCAAAATATAACCAGAGACATTGCCATAAAGAACAAACTGATACGGGGGGGTGGGACGGGAGGGGA